>CM053146.1:45181430-45296430 GCA_028571685.1 Heterohyrax brucei | reverse complement strand
GGCTTCATTAAATTATATCCCAGATCTTAAAAAGGAGATGAATTCCCATTAAGTTCCTTTGGTAGGCTATTCATCTGATACAGAGAATTTATCCTGAAAATGATAGATAAACGGGGCACTGTAAATGGAAATTCTTAGACATGTGCTGGATTTTTTGTTATCAGTGGAAGTGAAGGCAGGCTCTGAACAGGCCCAGGTACAGGGTCCCTCACTCCAGCCCTGGGCAGATGGACCACTACCACTCGGCTTCACGCTGGCTCCTTTACTGAGTGTTTTGCAATCCTTAATGTGCACAGCTGGCAGCTGAATGCAGGTTTGATACTAACAGTTTAGACATCTTTAGATGTAGCAGATGGAAAATTTTACACAAATAAAGTAGGAGAAAGTGTGCAATTAGGTTTTTATCTGCAGTTACATGATGCATCCTCTGTTTTGGTTTAGAACATCACCTTAGTGGGTGGTCATGATCTTTCCTAGGATCCAGGCCCTACCTTCTTGACACCACATTTGATGTTGGCTTAATGCCCAAGCAGCAAACTTTTGTTTTTTGTTGAGTGAGAATGAAATAGGGAATGCAACAATCAGCAAAGCAAAAGGCATACCATCAGTGAGTTTGTAACAGTCCAGTACATAATGGTTACATTCTTTGCTAGTTAAGTCACTATGGTAAAATCCTTGGCAGGGTTTTTTTCAATAGTTTATTCATGATGTTCATTATTATGAGTTGTAAAGAGTATGAGAATTTCATTTTTAAAATGTCTTATGGAATGTATCACTTTCTTAGATCTTGTAGACATGCTGTGGAAACCATAACATAAAATATGAGTTACTTACAATAACTAATTTTAATCCCATCTGCTAAGTATGACAACATTAGCATTTCCACTTAATTAAAAACACCCTTAAAGCAGCAATGTTTTAATCACTCCATTTTATTTACTCTCCTCCAGTGTCACTTATAATTGTAACTTTTTATTTTTTAATAATGAGGGATTTTTTTTTTCTCCTTGCATCACACAAAAAAGTGCTGTCGATAATTAGCAGTCTTCTGTTATTAGAAGACTCAGGTGTCACAACTGTGTCTCATCCTCATTACAGTAAAAAATTTCACCTATCAGATTCATTATTGCTAGATAATGCGACTGAAAGCCTTTGCAGGCCCTCCAGAAAAGTAATTCAGCCAAGCAAAATTATCAGCTAATTATATTTAGAATCTAAAGCCCAACAACTATTTGCAGATAAATTATATGAATTGAAGTGAATAGATCTGAATATTAAGATTCATAGATTTAGCAGATGATTTGTTAATTGGAATAAAAAGGTCATTTACTAGTCATTTTAACAATAGATCAATTGGAACCCTATTTATTATTTAACTGGTAGTGCATAAGAATTGAAATGCTGAATAATTGTATTATTGTCTTGAGAGAATCACACACCTCACAAATAACAAAATATGTGAAACTTAGGAGGATGAGTTTTATAGATTTGGCTTAAAATAGGTTGGCATATTTAATATATTCTAAAACTTAGTCCTGATCACAATAGTGTATATACTAAGTTTTAGTATTTTAATAAGAGAAAAATACAGCCTTGCTGGTTGTTTGGTTTTTGTCTTGACATGATGCATTGAAAATATAACTGCAAATAAAATAATTCACCAATAAAAGTTGAAATGCAGAATTTGTCATTTTTTTCCGAAAGTAAAATAATGCTATCCCTGTGTTACTGGATTTTCATTAGCAGAGGTTTTTTAGGAAAGGCATGGTATGCACTCATATACTGACTCAGAAGTTTCTTGGCCTGCACTTTTCTTTCAGAGAACAGAATACTCTGATTCAAATCCATTATTAAAAAGCAGATAACATGTGCACTTTCTGCAGTGCCTGTGACTTAACTCTTTGGATTTTATGTAATTACAAGAGAATGTTTATATGTATTTGCTTTTCAGCTGGCATAGTGTTTTGAAGCTGAGTGTCTTCAGATCAAGTTCATGTTTTCTTTGGTTCATGAAGATTACAAGTTTATGTGCTCAAAACTTTGGTTGATGTTTTATAATGTCAACATAGTATATTTTATGCCTGTGCTTACAGTGAGAATTTCCATGTACCTCATGCATATAATGAAAAATTGTTAAATATTAGTGTGATTTCTGAAATAATTGATAAGCAACTAGATTATGTGTTTTTCCACTGTATTACCTTGAAACTTCTATCAGTTTTAAAGCAAAACTGTGAACTCAGTATTTTTCCAAAACTTTGAAGTATCAAAATAAAGACTTTCCGTTTAAGCTAATTTAATATAATAAAACAAGGGAAGCATCACCCACTTAAAAACTGCTTAAATTGCATACCCCTTGTCACTGTAAATAAACAAGGTAAACATTGACATGACTTGAAGTTAGTCTTTGGTTAAAAAAAATGAGTTCAAAATTCTGCTTTTGGTCAACAGTTTGGATGCAATTCAAAGTTTCTCATAAAATAAACATATTTTAAGGAGTGTTTTGAATTTCCCTGCATAATTTCTAGCCAAGAGAAATTACATTGGTATCTTTAAAGTTTATTATATGTCAGATCAATAGCCATTATGCAGGGGGTAAAACATCTGTTGAGATGCAATACCTTCCCTTACTTAACCCTCACCGTTTCATGAAGGCAACTTCCTATCGATGATCTTTGGGGAAAACCCCCTCACAAAGTAAAACTTCCTTCTTGTGTTTGTTTAATTAATCAAGATATTCTTTTCTGATGAAATGGAAAATCATCTCAGCTTGGAGACAAGAAAGCAAGCATGTTCATTAAAGCAATCTGCATGAGACTTTTTCCATCAAGGAAAGGGGGGTCGTTTTTTTTACATTCTGCATAATAACAAATAGTTTTCAAGCTTGAGCTTAAATGAAAGTGCCCCATCATAACAGACTGTACTTTTTTTTGTGGTGCCTTAAAGAGTGTCTCAGTCATTTCCACGGCTACAGTGTTCAAGTTAAGTATTTGCTATTTTATTTAAACATTTTTGAGAAATGAACATTCTGTGGCTCTGCAGCATTATTAAGAAAAGCTGTCCATACTTTACCATGTTGTTACATGTGTTTATCTGCTGATTATAAAATGTGTTAAACAGTATTTTAAAAACAAAAAAAAATGCAGAGCTGCGCTTTGATTAATTCAGTGAACAAAACATATGCTGCTTATTCTGTTTTGTGAAATTCATATATGATCAATAAAGTCTTTTAAAAGAGCAAGTTTGTCTTTTGGGATTGCATTGCCGACCATGGTTTTTGTTCTAGTTAACTCTGAACTCATACTGTTAACTCAGGCAAATGAAACCACTTTCTGGCTGTGACAGGAATATCTTTCTGATACTTTCTTGTCCCTCTTTCTAAAATTTCTTTAGGTTGGAAGCTGTGTATTGTGGTTGTTACCCACTTTGTCCCAAGGATTTGGTTTATCCTGAAATATTCCCAGGTAGCTGCTTTAATATACTTTCATCTTTGTTGAGGTTTCTTATATGATTCATTCTAAATCAAGAAAGTTTGAAAATGAACTTAGGCAGGAGCAATTGTTTATTTGGCAAGTCAACATGTTAGTGTTAAGGAAAATTTTATGTGTTTTAATACATTAGAGTAAGCTTATATTTACCATCTGTTCTTTTAAGATAACAAAAAAGCAAGTTTTCAAATAGCATTCTTCATTGTCAGCATACACATCCCATAATGATGGATTTTTATATGCAGGTCAATGTTGCTGCAATAAGCTTACAGATTTTTTAATAATATACACTGAAAAATTGAGGACTTTAAGTCACACCAAATTATTTAAACAAGTGACTAGTTAATAATATGCAACTGTTGTAAAGGGTACATACGGCTGCAGTATCAGTTCTTTGAAAAAATCCTCATCACTAAATATATCACATATGCATTGTGTTACATTAGAATAATGTATTTTAATCACCCAAAGGAAATGTCTAAACAGCACAACTACACAGTCTTATTTAGCATTAAACATCCTTGTGAGCTGAGGTAACCTTATAAAATCATGCTTAAATAATGTAAAACACGAGGCGGCACAGAGCAATATGCATTTTTAATTAGTAAAGTGACTAATATCGAGTGTGTGCTTTGAGGTTTTTGTTTCATTAAAAATGTATCTGTTTTTCCTGCAGCTGAATATCTGTATTCTACACCTGAACAGCTTTCAAAAAGGCTCCAGAATTTCTGCAAGAGACCAGATATTGTAAGAAAACATCTCTATAAGGTAGTTATTGGGGAGAGGTTTATGTGGTATAGATGCCATACTGAAATACAGAGAAAAATCTTTTTTAAAAAAACATTTAATTAACATACTGATGTTTAAAGGAAACATGCTAGGGATGGATATTAGTTGTTATACTAACAAGGATTAATTAAAGTGGATGCCAGTTGTATTAACCTAGGTCTTATGAAATACGTGCACTTAATGCACAGTACATGCTTTTTTTTTTTTTTTAATTTATTGTTTTCTAAGATGACTGTCCTTTACATTCAGCCCCAAGAGGCTTATAAAAATGAACCTGGATTAATGTAACTCATTAGTTTAAAAGGAAGTAAAGGAAAGATTCCACAATTACACTAATGAGAATAAGCCATTCTCCCCACCATAATGAAATCTTCAGTCCTCAGAAATTCAGGTGAGTAACAAGACTGAAGTTTGGTGTTCATTTCTGAACAACTTTAAAGACTGTTTTCAAGAATTGAAGTTTTGCTTTTTCTGGCTTAATAAAATGATATAAAACTCCTCCGTTAGCTTAGAATGTAGACTGTCAGTCTCGTCTCTGAATAGCAAAGGCAAGGGGAAAATAGTATAAATAGAATCATCATTCAGTCTCCTCATTCATTATCTTTTCTCCCATTGTTTGAATCAAGAATTTTACCTTATTGAAGTAACAACACAAAGAGGCCCTACTAAACGTCTAAGTAATTGAAATAGGATAAATCTGCTTTATGAGTGTCTGAAGGTGGCTCTAGGCCATGAGTAATATACCTTTTTACATTCTTTGAATGTAGCATCTTCATTTTACATAAATTCAGGATACTTTGCTATCTATCAGTTTCATAATCTAGCATATTTTAATTTTTCTATGTTAATTATAACCCTCACACGTGAAATACAGTCATCTGCTCCTTTTCTCTCCTTCCCATTTCATGGCCTAAAATACATATTTACACAGTGATACATCAAAACATGACTTTGTTTCTCCAGGAAACAGTTAAACTTGAAGAAAAAAGGAGAGAACCAAAAATGCAATTTAACACCCAATTTCAAGCTCATTATCTTTCATTGTCTATTAACTTGGCAATGGTTCAGAAGGTAGCTCATAATAGTTTAAAATGCTGACTGAACAGTTCCAGGCTTCAGTATTACTCCTTGAGTCAATACTGTTGTATCGTATGAAGGAGAAGCTTCACGGGCAAAACAGCCCTCCAAGATTGACCTCAATGTTTCTTAATTTTTAAAGTTCAGTGGCAGTTTTGTTTGCGTAAAGTTTCAAATCGTTTCCCACATGGGAAACTACCAAAACAGGCAGAATATGAAAACTGAGAACACAGATAACTATTAAGGCAAATAGATTCATTTTCTGTATATGACATGAAGCTATTTTCATAGTTGACAAGATTTTATTGTTGTTTTTCTTTCAGATGAATTTTTGCTAAGGTATTTTCAAATATATTTCCACCATTAAAATATATCCATTTTTAACTTTGCTTTAGGTTAGCCCTTATTAACCCTGTTTTTCTGCATCTACACATTTTTTAGCCATTTAGAAGTTACTGCAACAAGTTGCCTTTAGTTAGAAAACAGATCTCTAGTTGAAATATTTGAATGCAGCTACTGCCATAATTATAAAATGAATGTCAGCTGTTCAACGATGAACTTGTTCCTCATGCAGCTTAAAAGAGACCCTCTGCCTTAAATGTTATTTCACTGTGTTGTTGCATCTTACTATTGATGTTATTTTTTAGTCTGTTACATCAAAACATGTTCCATTTCAAAATTTTGTAAATTAGCAATTCATGTATAAGCATTTATGAGAATATGTATATGTAATTTATTCATAAGAGTTTTTTACCTGGGATTTTTTCCCTTACAAATCTATAATGTATTTTCACATCTTCGTTTATAGTTCTTAGTGATAATATGTCTAAATAGTAACCTCAAAAAGTAGTATTATCAGTCCAAGAATGATAAGTAATCAAGAGCTCTATGATGCAGTCATCAGGAAAAACTGGTATGTTGCAAGGCATCAAGTGAAAGCCACAGGAAGAGCCCAGGTTTTTATTGGTTGCTGTGATAAGATTTAGAGTCTAAAGAGAAAAAGAATGTCCTCTAAAACTTCACGATTAAGCTGCAGAAAATTAGATTATTTTTTACCTGACATATTAGAAGCCTACACATTTTCAGACAATGTTCATTTTCACTACATACCAGAGAATTTTTAACCCCTAAGCAGGTTTTTTATCTGCTGTTTTTTTAAGCAGTAGAAGAAGATTCTTTGTGTACTGTGAAGACCTTTTTTTTTTTTTTAGATTTATACTGTTGGACAGTGCTGTTTTGCTTTTATAAAACATATGCTCCTTTAAGATAAAGGATATAAATGTCACTGAAATCTTTAGTTTGCTCCTTTTACATTTTTACACCTTATTTGTATGTGTGCATGTGTGTTAAAAGTTTATATTTTAAAATCATCTCAACTGCTTATCAGAGGGAGTTCACTTTAGGATAGGATTTTTCATATGGATTCACACTTAGAAATTTAATGACTAGAATAAGGCTACTAACACTTGGCTTTCTTCTCACTTGAGACATTATACTTTCATTATGAGTGAGAGTTTGGGGGCTATAACTTGAAGCCGGATTTGAAACAAACGGAATGCTGGTAACTGAAAAGCAGAAACAGAACTTGATACTTTTTTTTCTTAAAATGACTCTTTCTACTACAGAATATTGTGTCCCTGGCTTCCCACCAGAAATGGTTTCAGGCCTGAAATGTTTAAATTGCGTGCGTGCACGTAAGCACACTTTTCCCTCCCCTCTCACACGCCCTCCCACCCCCCTACATATATGCATTTTTCTTAGATCTTTAGAGAAATCCAGTGCATACAAATATTTAATGCTAGCTGAGCCACCTCTTAATAAGTTTACCTCCACAGTTTACAAAGTGACTACAACTTCCTTGCACTTGCAGGACGTACCCTTTTTTTACATATGGACCACACAGTACTTGTCAGTGATAAAGTAGGTTTCACTTTATCCACATTAAGAAGCATGTCTATGAGTCCCAGAGGAGCCCTAGTGGCCCAGTGATTAAAGCACTCAGCTGCAAGCTGAAAGGTCAGCAATTCAAACCCACTAGCTGCTCCATGGGAAAAAAAAATTGGCAGTCTACTTCCGTAAATATTCAAAAAGGACCAAACCCATTGCTGTCGAGTCAATTGCAGCTCATAGTACAGCCTTGGAAACCCGAGGGGTAGTTCTACTGTCTTCCAGGGTCACTGTGAGTCAGAATTGACTTGATGTCAACGGGTTTTATTTTATTTTTTTTGACTCCCAAGCCTAATGTGAACACAATTTTCTCCATGTAAACCATAAAATAACCAGCCAAGGGTTGACTTCCTATGTTAACAATAGTTCTATGTGATTTCACTTACTAAAAATTCCCAGCAGTTATTTGAAATCAGTACTTCATGGTGTCTTTTTTTTTTTTTTTTTTGACAGCCTTTGGTCATTATATTTTAAAATGCTGTAGAAAAAAATGTTTTATGGTCATGTCATTGTTGCCAGTATTGAAGACAGCATACGAGTACAGATGGGGCAACTGGGTAAGGTAGACACAGTCAGACGTGATAATGGACGGGATTCTCATTGCTGTCTTCTCATGTATTAACAAACAGCAATACTCTGTTAGGGGGCAGGGTAAAAGGATGTCGTTCTTTATTTTCCTTGCCTGAATGACTCATAGTTACTTAGATGATGTCTGCTGATTTGCATTTTGTTCTCCTCTTCGAATTCTTCAGCATTCAAGAAAGCTTTATAACCTGTTGTTATTTGGAAGAGAGAAGAGTTTTCGGATTTTTGCCCCAAACTGATTCTAAACAGTGATTAAGCTTACGATTCAGACTCAATGCCCAGAAAAGCCATTTGTGGTTGTCTTAATTATGTCAGGGTCTATCTACCTAAGCCACAGCCAAGAAGTCACTTTAAGTTTCCTTGAAGATACTGGTCACTTTAAAGTCCCTTTTTAATTTGAGTTTATACTCTTGATATGAGTAAGATGTTGCTAATATTAACTCCTCCAAAGTCATTACTTTTTTCTTAAAAATGAAGCATAAAAGCTTATGACATTTCAAGAGCTACTAAAAACTGAACCAGCACAATTTAAGGCAGAGTCTCAGTCTTAATCTCTCTCCAACGTTCCCTCCTCTTTTCTTCCCTTCTTTTTTTCTTCCCTCCTTTGATTTTATTTGATTTCGTTTTCCTGTGATTTTTCTAAAGAAAATAAAAGCGAAAAACCTTTAGCTCCATAGATACGTTCTGGGTGATTAAGATCAGCTAGAGGTTTTGGCTTCATGTCCTTCTCTGCTGCTCATTTGCAGTCCGGCTTTAGGTGATTTTCTTGGCCTCTATATGATTCATCTGTAAAACTGGAAGGATTTTTTTAAAAGGTCTTAATAGCATTTTCCCCCTGAGTACTGCCATAATGAAATAATGAATATAAACCAGTTTGTAAACTTGAAGCGCTTTATAAATTCCACCTTATAGTAATGGTATTTATCTTGTGCCTTTGCCACTTGAAAGTAAAATTCACATTACCAAAAATATGTATTAAGATGTTGTGTATCTTGTGTTTATAAAAGTTAAAGTTGGATGATAAACGTCTAATAGCTGTCTTCCGTAACATAAACCAGGAAATATGTGCGTGGCAGGATGTACCCATTTGCAAAAAGAAAAGAAAAAAAACGGTAGCTTTCCCCTATGGTTAGAAATACAGTTACACTTTAAACCAATCAGATACTAGGATTTCCTGAGATGGTGAAACTTGAGAGCCACTTACTTGGTGGCTTTTTGAAATAGAATTGACCTAAGTTATTCAAATCTGCAGTATGAATTTTCAGCATACTTTTGTTTCTTAGTTGTTAATGCGTCTTCATTTCGTTCTTTTCTCTCCCTCCCCCTTACAGGGTAAAATGGCTCCGTTTTCTTGGGCAGCCCTACATGGTAAATTCAGGTCTCTGCTTACAACAGAACCTAAGGAAGATTTGTGACAGATGGGGCTAAGTCACAAACTTGCAGCCTAAGGCAGAATCTGTAGAACTTTCCAGAGTGTGCCCATATTTACCTGATCAGAGAGAAAAGAAAATCTGCAGAGGAAGCTGAGCCTGGCTGCTTGTCATAGCTGACACAGAGCCATCTGCCACAAACCTGTGGCGGCTTCAGATCTCCAATCCCTGCCACCACCCCAACTCAAATTAAATACAGATTCCTAGAGACGTTATGATGGTTACACATGTCCTCGGCATCACATGTAGGAGACTGTTCAAAAAAAAAATGTGGCCTGTTGTATAACCGCACTCATGTATCCCATATGTGGTGCCACATTGAATTTCCGGTTGAATCTGTTTTTATCCTTTGTACTGGATGACATGGTGCCTGAATTCTTTCTCTTCGCCGACACGATGGCTGCCAAACTGAAGCTTCAAACGCTCGCACTTGGCTGGCTTTCTACCTAGGTTGCCAGGTTATCAACGGAGCCTTCTTGTGTCCTCAAAGGGCTACAGGGTCTGAAAAGAAGATCAGAACGCTACCAGGCTAATTGGGCAGCCAACTCAGAACTGTCTGTGGGCAAAGGGCTGTTTTAGCACTTTTCTTTTAGCAAATTAATGGCTCTCCAGCACAGGGGTTTTTACGTAAAGGTATTAATAAGAGGTCTGGCAGGTATTCCCATGATTTGCAGTGTTACATTTGCATTTAATTAATCTTAAAGAAAGTTGCAAGATAAACAGCTATAATTCGGACAAACATGGAAAGTACACTAAGTGGTGCCATCTCTCCCATATAGTGAACACTGAGATACTTGCTTTATTATTTCCCCCCAGAGCTAAAACTGGAGAAATCAAACTACTTTTAACAAAACTAGTTATTTTGATATAAATACTCCTGAAATATATTTACATCTAGCTACAAATACAATGCTCTCAAGATACGTCACTTAGGATACTGGTAGGCAAGCTGTTGTGTTTGTTAATGTAAAGATGTTGTGAACGGTTAGCTTGTAAAATAAATGTTTAATAAAGTACCGACTGCAGTTTTTAATGAGCATATCTCATTTACGTGTCAGTGTGTGCATCTATCCGTTTCCTACTGAACACTTGCTTGTGTCAGAGACAACAAATACAATTGTTTCTTTTCTGGATGTTTTGCCAATGTTTGTAAGATATTATGACATTTCCAAGATTTTCTTTGCATTCTGGAAAGCAGGAGGTAAACATTTGTAGTCATTAAGGTAAAGTCTGTTGATAAACCATGTTCTGTTTACTGACAGGTAAATTGTAACTTTGCTTGCTTTTGAAAGGAGTAACTTCTCTACATTGCAGAGTGAGGAATAGCCAGGGAAAAGTGGCTAGCAAAGGGCCTGCCCTGGCTCTCTGGATTTGAGGCAGACTAAATGGTCTAGCAGTCATCTGAGACTGAATAGGCAGTGGTTCAGAAATCCAGGAGGGCCCGCTTGACAGGTAGCAAGATTGTAAGCAAGAAATAGATCAAAGTCAAGAAACCAGGTATAGCCCTTGGGATAGAGGCAGTCTTGCAGATCAAAGGAAGCAGTTCAGAATCCATGAGGCCTGGAAATTTTTTTAAGCAGGAACAGTAAGAAACAGTGAGCTCTCTCTTTGGACAGAAACTTCTTGCCCTAGCCAATGTAAGATTCATACTGTACGATGAGACATCACAGCATGGACTACTACCATATTTTTTGTGGATAAAGAGTACCTTCTGTGTCTGTCAGCCATGGCCACTGCCCCTGCAAGGCTTCCATAAGCAAACTCTGCTATTTTTGTCACAGCAAGACGTGGAAAAGGGTTAATATGGTGGCACTGGAGAGGGTGCCCCATGGGTTGGTCATGGCTAGCAAACAAATGCAGAAGGCACGTGTTAGGGTCATATGTGTAGAACTAACATGAACAGAATTGGTTGCCCTAGCTCCTGCAGAACTCACCGACAGATTACTCCCTTGCCCATATCTGAAAGTCTTACCTATCTAAGACTTGGGGACTTAGAAACTGCCAGTCATGCTCCTTTTGAGAGCAAGATATGAATAAGAAGTTCTTGGGCACTCCTCCTCAGCAGGGTTTATCATCTAATGAGATGAACTAGACCAGTCAACTGGCTTCGCTTCAATAGGTGCCATGTCATAGATGGTGTCTTATCAAGACAATATTACAGTCTCATTGCCAAGAAAAAGTATTTAGACTAGTCCTGTCCTCAATAATGGGCTCAGATTTTATAGTGAAGAAGTTATATGCACAACTGTCCATACATGCCTCATTAACTGATGGCAAAAGCATTAAATAACTTTCAGATAGGACATTGAAAACATTTAAATATTTTCCTGATTTCAGTGAATATGATATTGGAAGTTACCTGTGTATTTTTTTTTCCTACACTAATAAAACTTACATCAAACTGACTTTAGCTGTGCTCAGCATTCCTTCTGGGAGACAAACTTACATTGAACTTATCACTTCTTAACACCATGCTGTCAGATTTTGGTATTGGTGCACATATGCCATAAAAAGTTTGTAAATGTGTAATGCTTAACATATGAAGAAATGTGACTCTATGAATATGAGGGTATGCACACGCACACACACGTCATAACACCCAGAATATGGTAAAATGGAGTGTTATTAAGTGAGTTAATCCATATTTTGTGGAAGTCAGAGCAAATTGGGAACACAAGTTAACTGTTTAATTCCTGTTTCCTGTATTTTCACTGAAGAGATCAAACACTTCCATTACTTCTTACATTGAGTATATTTATTGAAAATTTGGTGTGCTTTAATGAGTTGGATCTGACTCGATGGCACTTGGTTTGGCTGGCTAAACATTCCATTCTGTTAATGTTATTCTTTTAAAATAAATCATTAAACTATCTTTAATACTAAGTATCTAAATTCTTCCCATTGTCCAGACCTCTGATACCATGTGTAGGATGCTTAGGAGGACTGCCAGTTAAGTTCACAAATTCATCCTAGAAAAAGTGCTACTTACTTCGTTGGTAAATATCACTACAGCCACTTTCGAAGTACTGTGCCTGGGAGAGTATGCACTGATGCCAGCACCTAGTCCACCTTGGAAAGGCCATCAGAGCTGTCCTCGTATTACCTTTGATGTCCTGAATGTCATCAAAATGTCTTCCTTTCAAAAATTTCCTTAATTTTCAGGTAAAGGAAAAAGCCATTGGGGGCCAGATCCAGTGAGTAGGGAGGGTGTTCCAAAACAGTTATTTGTTTGGCTAAAAACTCCCTCACAGACAACTATATACTAAGTTCGCAAACATGCCATTCCAGAAAGAGTTCCAAAATTGCTTCGAAGAGTGGACTAGGTGCTGGTGTCACTGCATAGCTTCTCAAGTAGAGGACTTCAAAGGTGACCATAGTGATACTCAGCAATGAAGGGTATGTAGCTCTTAGAACAGTTACGTTCACGGACTTAATTGTTGGACCCTCATACCTTGAACTGACTTTAATTGTTACTGGCTAGGTGTTTCTGTAATAAGTACTAGAATAGCTCAGTTCTTAAACTGCTCGGTTATGCCATGTTGATCAGGAAGATATATTCAAAAGGTCTTTCTCAGAATACTTCTTTCTGCTTTAGTAAGCGTCCTTCATACACAATCAGGCTTAAATGGCCAGCTCTTGCTCTCAGTTCTTCAGATTTGCTATATGAAGATGGCAGCAGAATCAGGAAGTCAGTGGAAACCCTTAGTCATAGAGGGCTGCATAGATTAATTTCAGCACCTTGAAATGCATCTGGAAGCAAAGATTTCATTTTATAGTTGAAGGTGTTAATTATATTTGATATTTTTAAAAGTAAAATCTGTGTTTTTGAGAAAGCATCTGCTACCAAGAAATATTATGAGCCACAGGAGAATTTTCATTTAAGTCTCAAGATACTTTCTCTGAGTGATAGAACTGGTTTTCAAAATGGAAGTTCATTCTGTCTTTTAATATCTACGTATTCCATGAGTCTTTTTTTCTTTCAACTAGTGACAAGTACCAACCTAACCACCTTTCTGTTTCAGTGAGAAACTGGGTCGTATTCAGTGCCAGTTTTTATATGTAACAATGAAGACATATAAACCATTTGTATGAACATGTTTCACTTCGAAATTTGAACTGAGATGTAGGACAACTTTCAAAAGTTGATAACATCTATCACTTGTTCTACATTATACTCTCCCTTCAAAACTGATTATTAAAATGTAATTGAAAAAATTTAAAAACTATGCTTACATGTTGCTCAGACATGTAATATGCAATTAAACTCAAAAACCCAAACCCATTGCTATCAACTTGATTCCAACTGAACAGCAAGTGACCCTATAGGACAGTTTCTAAGGAGCATCTGGTGGATTTGAACTGCCCACCCTTTGGTTAGCAGACGTAGCACTTAACCTCTATGCCACCAGGGCTTCCCATGAAGTATAATGGAATCTTGGGAAATGAACACCGTGTTTACAGTAGTGGTCCCGTCCAGGGAGTGATGGTGGAAACATAAATAGGACGTAAGGAAGGGAGGGCACCTACTCTGTGTGGCTTACCATTTGTGAAGCTCAGTCACTGGTACACAAAGTCGTTACTATTCTTTATAACATTTTGCGTGTCTTAAATGTTGTTCTTGGATATGCCTTTTGACAGGAGCTATAAATACTTAGGGAGCATGTGGTTAGTTTTGCTGCCATGTCTTCCTTAGCATTTCTCAACTCCCTAAACTATTAATCCTATCAAAAAAAGAAAAAAAAAAAAGTTTCCCTCAGAAGATGATGAATCTACTCTAAGTTCTTCTGGCTTTTCAGGAGAAGACATCCCTCTGGCTACCGAGAGGCAAGTACTTAAGCCCTACCCTGAAACAAATTATATGACAGACAATGAAGAAAGTCCGACTTCCCTCAGTCCGTAGGTTCCTTTCCCTTGGAATTACTGATGACCACATCTGACCATCACGTGTGACATTTTAAAATACAAAGTGAAAAGCTGCAGTTCTGTAAGCTTTCTTCTGCAAGGTAATGAGAGGAAGATGAAGGCAGATGTTAAATGAGCCCAGTGTTTTTGGCTTGAAAAATTCAGAACTGTGTGGTAGAGCACAAGAGATCTCGGAATTCTTACCACATTGGCCACTTCCTGTCATTGTCCCCTTCATCAAGATGCAAGAGTGACTGTCCTTTCCTTGTGGCCTATCTTGTGACAAAGGGAGCCTCAGTATTTTTTGTGTGTCATGGTTGCACTATGAAGCACGTAGGACTTTAGGGATGGGATTCCGCACCCACCCTTCAATACATGGCCATGCATTAGAATTTGGGATCAGGTTCCTCCCATTAGCTATCATGATGTGAGTGATTCCTTATTCTCCATGGCTCTGTCATGATGCATTTCAACCCTAGAAGATATTCATGATTTTTTTTTCATAAACTAATAAAAGGAGTTGATTATTCTTGGGAGAGAATAAAAAATGCCAGTGCTGTCCCGTCAGTTACTGCATGTAAATAGCAGACCTCAGGTGGGCTGCTAGAAGATGTATCTTTTGCTAACAATTTGTTCAACACATTTCTCTAGGAATTTGAAATCCTTTATGGTTGGAGAATCTTATGTTTCACTATCATTTCACAAAAGAGAAAATTAAGGAATCAAAGTGGTGTATTTTGGAGGTGGACGATATGACACAAAGATTGTAAGCTTCTGACTGCATAGGATGTTAACAGTGCCACCCATATGTCTTTCAGGAAGCACCAAGTTCAAGGTGCATGACTCAACCCTGAGTTCCTTTCTCTTTGCCTCCTCACCAGGCAAGTGAAGGCCAAGGGCAGTGGGATGTTGCTGTGTTGTCCGTATTGTTGGTGTTAAAAGGGACATTGGGACCATGTTGTACGGGCATTGCAAACCAGGAGTCGATGGACAGAGTCCTGCATGCAGGCTGATTGTATTTGACTGATACTTTAAACAATTGTTATTATTTATTACACTTTTAGGGAAGCATTCTGTCTCTGTTGCAGGCCACACGACTCACTGTGGTCTTCCATTTCCCTAGATTTCTATATTTAGGTTATTTTCCTCACCCTCTTGATGAGCATTTATTTTTGGAACCTCTGCATTTTAGAAATGGAGAAACTGAGGGCCCAAGGAGAAACTGGAGAAATCCTGGTGGTGTAACGGTTAAGTGCTACAGCTGCTAACCAAAAGATCAGCATTTCAGATCCACCAGGCACTCTATGGAAATTCTGTGGAGCAATTCTGCTCTGTCCTGTGGGGTCACTGTGAGTTAGCACTACTCAATGGTAGTGGGTTTGGATTTGTTCTGAGGAGAAACGGACTTGCTTTGGGTCCTGTGATGATAGCAACAGATCTAGAATTCTGGTTCCCTGGGGTCTTTCAGTAGACTATGGTCAACCCAACTGGTCAAGATCACCTACCCCTGAAAGTAAACCAAGAAGGAAAAGATCTGTCCCTCCATCATTTTCTAGTGTTTTTCTTATTTTCTGAAGAAACATGCATTAATAAGGTGCTAACACCTCACTGTAGATTTATTTCATGTTACTCTTGGCCACATTTATATTCTAAATGACCATAAGGAAAGAATGCAAAATAATTTATTCCTGGCGCTAAAGTTTCAGACTCTGGCACCTGTGATATTTCTGAGCAACAGAGTCTTTTCTGTTGCCTTTCAAACAATATAATGTTGAAGTTGCTTATTCATGTAGATACAAGGGTGTATCCAAAGGAAACCCTGGTGGTGTAGTGGTCAGATGCTATGGCTGCTAACCAAAAGGTTGGCAGTTCAAATCTGCCAGGTATTTTTTGAAAACTGTGTAGGGCAGTTCTCTGTCCTAGGGGGTTACTATGAGTTGGAATCAACTGGACGGCAGTAGGCTTGGTTTTGGCTTTTGTATCCAAACCCTGTATCCACAAACTCACCAGGACCAAAGAGCAAGGGGAAAAGGTAGCTTCATCAGTATACCTTTAATTGTGTGGCATTGGGCTGGCTGCTTCTCATCCCAAACAGATAACTGAGAAACTGCATTCTGAAATGTATTTCCCTGGAATGAAAAGGAAGGGGGAGGAATAACTTTAAAAGGAAATACTTCTAATGTGGTATTAAACTGTAATTCATAGGGAAATTTATGCCTGAGATATGAATTTCTGAAAATAGGTTTGTTTTTTTTTTAAAGGAAACACTGACACATCCTTAATTATAGAGTGATAAATACCAGCAGTATATTATCTTCTGATATTTCCTTACACAGATACCAAAGCATGTAGCTGTTTTGGAAAATTGATAATCAACTACAATATAAGTATATTACATCTTGCACTTACTGCACACCCTTCAACTAAACAGCATCATGGAACACTTAACAGTGAGAAACAGAGCTGCTTATAGAGGAAGCCTAACTGAACAAATTAGCTTTGAATTGTTACTTAAGAAAAATAGGCAAACCAAAATGCCTGTTCTTGCCAGCAAAGACATTCCAAAGGCATAGAACTTGCCAAGTAAAAAGCCTTTGCTTCAGGATTATGGCGTCAGTTCTGAAAAGCCAGCATAACTTAATGATCAATCAGAAAAATATAGAGCAATAACTCCACAACTGAAGGATGCATTAAAAAAAAAAAAAAAACTGTACAAGGCATTCACAGTGGAATGAGGAGGTAGAGTGGGAATGTAACAAAGTATGAAGCTCTTGGAAAGCTCTAGTTATTTCTTTCAATCCAGGCAGCAAAAAAGAAACAGGGAAAGAGAGACAAACATGGTCAGAGAAAAGTACATGGACAAATGTGGAGAGTAGCAAAGGAAATGAGGGTTAAACAAGGCCAATATGATTCAGAATCAAAGGGAGGGAGGCAAGTATAAGGAGCCAGCTGCAATTACTAAATGTTACATTAAGAACTGAAATTGAGAGAGGGAGGTCTGGCTATTTCACTAAGTGGATTAATGTCAGTCCTTCCTTGGGTGTTTGAAGTTGCAAATTTTAACTTGTTTGGTGCGGACCGTGGTCTTATTGTGAAATTCCCAGTAGTAGAAGGGTAAGCAGAGACATGTATGAACACTTCAAAAAAGAAAACTGAACTCTTTGAGTTGATTCATGTGAACACTTAGAAAATAGAAAAGGAAAACATAGACTTTTTTATAAATTTAACTGCAAAAAAGCCAGAGTTTGAAGCTATGGGCAAAGAAGTTAAATGGTCAAAGAAAAAGTAGCTCAGGGTAACAGTAGAACTTAAAGGGAACCTAGAGACTTTATTCAAAAAAAAAAAAAACACCCACAGATGTGTGAAACCAAGGATTATGAGTGACTTAGGGGCGAGTTTTATTGCCGCTGTCTTTTCTCCACCCTTTTAAAAATATAAATCTTAATTGCCATTTAGAAACCTAGTGGAAAACATTTATTAATATAAACTTCATCCAGTGCTGTTCTGTGGTGGGTGGTAAAACTGTGAACTAACAACAACGGGCCTGAAACAGCAACAGGATGATCCACTCAAACACAGAAGAAAAAAATTCTTAATTTGCTCTTTCACCTTGTTTGTTTTACTGAAAGATAGGCCAAGAAGTACTGAGGGTGTGGCTAAATCTCAGAAGGGCTAGATAATTACAGGGAGATTTTTTTTAAGTTTTGGTAAATGTGTACCAGAAGTGTTATTTTCAGGGAAGGTGAACCTTGGTGTGGTTTACATCAATCTGCCAATCTGCTGGAAACCCTGGTGGTGTAGTGGTTAAGTACTACAATCTGCTAACCAGAAGGTGGGCAGGTCAGATCTGCCAGGTGCTGCTTGGAAACTATGGAGCAGTTCTTCTCTGTCCCTATAGAGTCACTATGAGTTAGAATCGTCAACAGTGGGTTTGGATTGTTTCTTTTTCTTTTTTGGTCAATCAGCTAACCTGCTACTACTTCTCAGGGAACTGGGCAAAGTAATGAAGAATCTACCTTCTTCATCTGAAGAGCCCAGACCAAGCCTGTTGCCATGGAGTCAATTCTGACTCATAGTGAGCATTTAGGACAGAGTAGAACTCCCTCATAGAGTTTCCAAGAAGTACCTGGTGGATTTGAAATGCTGACCTTTGGATTAGCAGCCATAGCACTTAACCACTCTGCCACCAGGTTTGAAGAGAGTAAGGTGAAAAACTTAAACCATGTTTGTAATCCCCTGGTGTCTACGCTGCTACTATCTCATCAGCAACCATTCCACAGGCACGTGGTTCAGGTATTTGTCTGGCTGATACTGTTGTTAGAAACGACTTACATTGAAAATATAGATCAGGAGATATTTAAGAATTACATGTAGCTGTTAATCTTGAATGCAAATAATATTTGTTCTGTGGGAAAATCACTAGAAGCACATAGAAACTCTGGTAGTGTAGTGGTTAAGAGCTACTGCTGCTAACTGAAAGGCTGGCAGTTCAGACCACTAGATACTCCGTGGAAACTCTGTGGAGCAGTTCTACCCTGTCCTATAGGGTTGCTCAAAGTTGGAATTGACTTGATGGAAGCACATGGAAAACCACCTGGAAATTTAAAAATAAACTTTCTGTGGGGAAATGTCATTGAATGAAGAAAATACAAGGCCTGACAATTAAGTGCAGACTTAATTGTTCTAAGTGCTACATACCTCATTGTGGAATATCACTACCATCACCTTGAAAGTACTCCTCTAGGGAAGCTATGCACCACTGCCAGCACCTAGTCCGCCCTTCAAAGCAATTTTGGAGCTCTTTCTGGAATGGCTGCTGTGCACCATGGCACGGTGGAAAGTGCAAACTTAATTGTATGGTTGTCTGTGAGGGAGTTTTTAGCCAGTAAACTGTATTGCAGCACCCTGCCTATTCACCTAATCTGCCCCCCAATGACTTTTTTCTTACCTGGAGGTAAAGGAAATACTGAAAAGAAGATGTTTTGGTGACATTCAGGACATCAAGAATAATACCATGACAGCTCTGATGGCCATTGCAGAAAAAGAATACCAAAATTGCTTTGAAAGTGGGGCAGGCGCTGGCATCAGTGCATAGCTTCCCAAGGGCAGTACTTTGAACGTGACCACAGTGATATTCAGCAATGAGGTGTGTAGCCCTTTTTCTAGCATGAGTTTGCAAACGTAATTGGCAGTACTTGTGCAATTGGAAAATGGAAAACATCATCTACAAAGAAGATTGGTAAAACGACTGCAGATTGTGCTCGTCACCTTCAACATACAACACTCATACAACATAAGTTGTATGAGCCTGTGGTAGAGGTGGAGCTCTGGTGGCATCGTGGTTAAGAGTGCAGCTGCTAACCAGAAAGTTAGAAGTTCAAACCCACCAGCTGTTAGTTGGAAACCTTATGGGGCACTTCTGCTCTGTCCTATAGGGTTACTATGAGCCACGGGTTTTCATAGTAGAGTTAGGAGAACTGGTGGTGGAGTGGTTAAAATGCTGAGCTGCTAACCCAAAGGTCGGTGGTTAGAAAAAGCCATGCTGGGAACAAGATGCTGTTGTCTGCTTCCCGAAAGATTACAGCCTTGGAAACTGAGGCATTTCTGCTCTGCTGTATAGGGTCATGATGAGTCTGAATGGACTCCAGGGCAGTGGGTTTGGTTTCCTTGGTATACTAACAGATAACTAATGAAGAGACAAACCTCTCTATGTGTGAAGTGGACCCAATAACAAGAGGAAAACAACACAGGGAGTGCAACGATGGACACTCAGGTGAACGTGACAGGTCCCTGCTCCCAATTTCAACGCAGAAATGAGGACACAGAAGTAGAAATGGGTAATCATCAGTGAGGGGGCTCTGGTTCTAAACATTTCTCTCTTCCATGGCAGGGGCAGAGTGGAGATTGTTTTGCACCGACTACTAATTAAAAGGAAGAGAATCGAAGCAGGCCTCTCTGGGCGCTCTCCTTGTTCCTCCTGCACCGCATAGCCATGGAGGGGAACTTGTGCTCTCTGCTGCTCGAAGCTATCAGCGTTTCTGGCTTTCAGTCGCCTTGGCTTTCTTCCCCTGGATTTCCAACGCTGTGATACTAGGCCAGAAAAATGGAATCTACAAAACTGCAAAACAAAAGGGGAGGGGTACGGGGTGGGAAAATAGGATTTTACTAAAGATAATAAATTGCAACAGTTTAAGCACCGAATTTTAAAACTTAAAAATGTTGTATGAGTAATGAAGGAGCAAAATGTGCCTGCTCGGTGTATTTATAGTCTCTTTTGTAAGAGGTTCCCCAGACCTCTGGGTGCATCAGCAAACTGTCCTCCTACACGACGGAGCGTGCAGCTGCGATTTGGCCCCGGGCACCACCTACCCCGAGTCTCTACCTAATGCATTTTACATTTGCACAGATAATAAAAGGGAAAGAAAAGAAAAGGAGGGGAAAAAGAGGAGAAGGGGCCTTTTCCCCCTTCAGCGTTCTGTTTCCTTTTGTCGCGGCCGTCAGCTGACACATGGAAAATGTGGTGTACGGTTTTGTTTGCCTTTAATCTGTAATTAAGAATTCCTTGTCTGAGGCTTGCTACTTCTTTCCTTCGGTCCCACCCTGCCTCTGCGTTTTTGCACCCTGGGTCTGGTCTGGCACCTCACGTTGCAGGCTGGGGGTTCATGGTCACCTGGCTGGGCCGCCGGCAGTTGAGGCGGCGGAGCGCAGGGGGCGCGGGTGTCACTCGCCCGGGCGCTCCTACCACAGCCTGTGCCTCGGCAAGGAGCAGCTGCCCCCAGATTGCGGGGAGCTGGAGAGGTACCGACGCCGGGCCCCTTGCGGCGGGTCTGCGCACGCCCCGGGGCCGGGCAGCGCCCGGGACCGCAGCCGCCCTCGCTTCGCTGCGGGCCCTCCCGCGCTGCGGCCGCGGGGCCCGAGTTCCCTCCGGCCCTCCGTGAAACCCTGCGGCGCGTTGACAGTGCTAGACACCTCGCTTAGTCCCATCCAAAGAGGGGTGAGGGGGAGTTCTGCATCTCCTCCCGTGCGAGAAGAACTGCGGGGTGCGGGGCTGGGGGGTGGGTGCTGCAGTCTCAAAGTCCTAGTAGAACCCTCTCTGCGTCTTGGGCGCTACAGAGAGTAAAGCCACAGGAGTCCCGGAGGATAGAGGCTCCTTGGAGGGCAGAGGCTCGTCGGAGGGCTGGGCTGACACCCGCGGGCTGGCGCACTCCCAGTGGCGCGCACACTTCGACACGCGCTCACTTCACGCACACATCCTGGCACGCACCCCGATAAGCGGGCACCGGCGCCCAGACACTGAGACACGCACATGGCGGGTGTCCCACTTCCGCCCTTGTTTATTTGTCCAGTGGTTGAATATTCCCTATCGGACACCGGCGGGAAGGACACAGAAGCGTGAGAGGCAGAACTCTTGCTCTGTGCTTCTAAATGTTTTGTTGAACTTCGTTCCTTGAGTCTGCTGGTCGCAGTCTGCAGTGAGTGAATACGATGAAGAGGTACTAAGTGAAAACAGAAATACCAATTTCCCTCTTTTTTTTTTTTTTTTTTTTTTACTATCATAAGCAGAAACCGGAGAGGGGATGGGGATGGGAATGGGCGTGGAAGCTCTCCAGGAAGGGAATCTGGCTACACATTTAAAAATACTCTTCTACTCCCTAGAAGATTCAGACATGTGATATAAATCCCAACCCCATGCGCTAGAACACTTTCTTTTTCATTTGGTACCTTTATTGTAGATTAAAACTAAACCTACTGCCATCGAGACAGAATAGACCTGCCCCACAGAGTTCCAAGGAGCGCCTGGTGGATTTGAACTGCCGGCTTTCTGCTTAGCAGCCTTATCATTTAACCACTTTGCCACCATTTCAGATTACATACTATTGTTCCTCCGTATCACCAGCTGGGGTTTTAGGAGGAAAAGGGAAAGGGCCTTAAGCAGGAGAATAGTTGGGAATATCACAATGATGAGGCACTATTTGATCTCATTAAGCTTTGTAAAATCTTGGAGAAAGTGTTTAATAACATTCCAAAGACTCTAAATCTTTTAAAAATCCCGCACTAGTATTATCATTTATTATTGGGTATTAAGTGTGCACATTTAGGATTGTGTGTGTAGAAGAAACATCAAGCTTAGTTCTTAGTTTAGACAATACTCTTAGTTTTTGCCCTAGGTTGTAGCTTCATATCTGTATTCTCTCTCTTTCTGTCTCTCTCTTTCTCTTTCTGTCTCTCTCTCTCTCTCTCTCTCTCTCTCTCTCATTGACAAAGGCTGTATACAAAAGAAATTCATGAACCAAAGTAACATAAGCCAGGCATGTACCAACCATGTCCACTGTCCACTACTCAAGATTTTCTTACTTAAGTTTGATCGATTCCTCAAACTGTGGGCTGAAATATATGAGTTAATGAGTTGATTGACATGTAAGAATAGTCTAGGAGGCAATGGAGGTTAGGAGAGTGCACTATTTGAAAGGCTGAAGAATACGTAAGAAATACATTTAAAAGAGACTGTAAGGAAAGACAGTCTGTGCCTGCAAAAGTATCTGATTCATTATTTATTCATCACAACACAACTTTGCAAATCTAAGAATGGTATTTGAAAACCAAGTGCTTTCTGTTTTGTATATCAAACCACTAGATGACCCCCACATTCGTTGCTGCATTATTCACAGCAGCAAAAAAATGGGAGCAACCTATCACTCGTCAGCAAATGAATGAGTAAACAAATTACAGTGCCTTAACATAATGAAAAACTAAAAACCCACTGACCGTTGAGTCACTTCCAACTCATTGTAATCCTATAGGTTGGAGTAGAACTGCTCCATAGAGTTCTCAAGGAGTGCCAGGTGGATTGGAACTGCCAGCTTTTTAGGTTAGCAAATGTAGCATGTAACCACTAGGCAACCAGGGTTTCCAATGAAATATTAGGCAACGATAAAGCATGAAGGGATTCTGCAAACATCTCACAATGTGTACAAATCTGGAGGGCATTTAGTTGAGTAAAATAAGCCAATCAGCAGAAGAGAAATACTGTATGAGACTGCTATTGTAAAAACCTAAGAAATGGTTTACACACAGGAAAAAAAAAAATCTTTAATGGTTATGAGGAAAGGGAGATGTGGAAAGGGAAATCACTAACTAGATAGTAGGCAAGTGTTAATTTTGGTGAAGAGAAGACAATGCACGATATTGGGAAATCAGCACAACTTGAGCAAGGCACAGTCATAGAAGCTTCCTAGACTGATTCAAACACCTTGGGGGACTGAGTGACTGGGACTGAGAGCTGAGAACCATTGTCTCAGGGAATATGTATCTCAACTGGAATGGCAAATGTTCTACATCCTGCTTTGTTGAGTAGTGTTTAGGGGCTTAAAACCTTTTGGGTGGCTATCTAAGCTACGTTTATTGGTTCTATACTGTCTGGAGTAAGCCAAGTGCTGTCGAGTAAAGAAAGTTGAGTTAAATCAAAGTCACAAAGAAAATATCAGTCCAAAGGACTAATAAATCACATGAACCGTAGCCTCCACCAGCCTGAGCCTGGAGGAGATGGTACGTGGCTACCAACAACAATCACTCTGACAGATATCACAACATAGGGTCCTGGATGTTGTTGTTGTTAGACATTGTTGAGTTGGTTCCAACTCATAGTGAACCAATGCACAACAGAACAAAACACTGTCCAGTCTTGTGCCATGCCCACAATCATTTTTATGCTTAAACTCGTTGTTGCAGTCACTGTGTCAATCCATCTCATTCAGGGTCTTCCTCTTTCTCGTTGACCCTCTGCTCTACCACGCTTGATGTCCTTCTCCAGGGACTGGTCCCTTCTGACAGCATGTCCAAAGTATGTAGATGCAGTCTTGCCATCTTTTCTTCCAAGGAGCACTCTGGCCATGCTTCTTCCTGAGCAGATCTGTTTGTTCTTTTGGCAGCCCATGGTATATTCAATATTCTTCTCCAACACCATAATTCAAAGGCGGGATCCTGGATAGAGTGGGAAAAAATGTAGAACAAAATTCAGATTCACAAAACCACCAGACTAATTGGCCTGACAGACAGTGGAAGAACCCCTAAGCTATGGTCCCCAGATACTCTGCTAACTCAGTACTGAAGCCACTCCCCAAGTCCACCAATCAGCAAAAGATTAGACAAGCCTATAAAACCAGCAGTAACACACATGAGAGGCATAGTCCTCAGTTCAATCAAATATGTAAGACCAAAAGGGCAACACCTGCCCAAAAGAACACAAGAAGGCAGGAAGGGACAGGAAAACTGAACAAATGGATGTGTAGAACTTGCAGTGGAAAGGGAGAGAGTGCTAACACACTGTGCAGATCACAACCAATGTCACAAAACAACTTGTGTATAAAGTTTTGAATGAGAAACTAATTTGCTCTGTAAACTTTCATGTAAAGCACAGTAAACATAAATAAATAATGAGTAGATGATTCTCCCAAAATGTGGCAAAAGAGTTAAAGTTATAATTTCAGAATAAAATCTCAGGAAACGGCATTGTGTTTTAAGATCTGATTGTTTCTGGCAATAATATTTCCCAAAGAAAAATATCGAGATCATGACAATGTTTCTCAGTCCGAGTGCAAGTGGCAGACTGGTTTCCTTTTGTATGAGTGTTTTTAAAATTGCAAGGACACTTTCACTACTATGAAAGCTGATGAGCCAATGAAGGAGAACTTCTTTTAACTCCGTAATAGCAGGTTACATAGTAAATGAACACTGATGGTCAAATAGCCAATTATGGTATAAATATCCATTGTTTACAGACAGGCATTAAATGAGGCTTTGGAGTGCAAAGGAATAGGCCCATCTAAACTACAATTTGTTCTTCAACACATTATATCTTCCCTCCAAAAGGCCAGTGCCATTGTAGGTAATATGCACACAGAGCATACTTCTCTATGTTGATTTTAGTTTGCTTTATTTCAATGCACACTGTTGTTTACTTTTTAAAATTTAAATAAATGTCAGCATTGTATAATTTCTATGTTAACAAAGCAGTGAGCAAAATCCCTTGTATGTTTATAAAATATTATTGTTTAATTCACATAGTTTAGAAATTCCAAATGTTGAGAATAGGAAGGAGGCCAAATACCATCTGTTTATAACGATGATGCATCGTAATATGTGTACTTTTAAAAGGAGTTTGGTCAATCATGCCACTATTTTATCTGCTCAGAATATGTTGAAGATTTAAAATGTACTTTGCAGGATTACTTTTAGTGCATTGCATCCAACTGTGAGTTATAAAGAAATCAGTCTCTTCTGTTTTTCTCAAATTAATCATGTAACAGCCCCAATTAATGGGACTGTTAAATGTGTCGCTTTTTGCTTAGCTCCAGAATTCTTCTAACTTTGGCTGAGTCTACCTTCTTGATGCTGATAAAAACTCCAAGGACAAATGAAACAGAATACTCCTAGCTGTGTCTTTCTGCCAGGAGATAGTCACTTAGAACGGGAGGCAGGATAGGGTAGCTAATAATTAACTAACATCAGCCCTGAGAAATTACCTGTAAAATACTCGTTAGAACTTGGTTGAAAAACAACATTTGACACTCTCAGTTTTAAAATAGTATATCCTTGTCCCTGAGACTTCTCATTTAACTTACTCATTTAACTTATTTCAAAGGCCTCTAATTGCATACCATGTAATACAGGGAGGGCACTTCCTTGCAACAGATGAACAGGGTTTTGCTTTTTGTTTTTTCTTTAAGTTACAACTCAAGTTATTTTATTAGGAACACTCCTTTGCTTTACAAATAGAGCAAATGAGTTTCAATACAGGGCACCTATAGTTTATCTTAGCTTTGAAGTCCAGAGGTGATGAGGCTCTCTCACCAGCGGGTTGTCTTTTCCAAGAAGAAGGAACTGAAGATGAATTCAAATTTCCTGAAAAGAGATTGAAAAACATGATTTAAGAAAAAAAAATCATTTGTAAATGACAGTTGCTTGGTTGAGCTTTCAGCAAGGTAAACCAGTTTCTGCCAAGTCAACTCTACTTCCTGGTGACCCTAAAAGCTACATCCTAAAATGCTTTATGGACAAGCACATATAGAAACATTAAAAAGCAGCTCCCAATAAGCTGGGCACATTCTGGATACTTGACTTCTCAGTTGAGTGTTGAATGAAGAAATGGTACTGTATAGTTTCTGTGTATTATTTGGCAACATCTGTTTTCTCAAACATTGTAGTTTTGACAGCTTCATCCAAAATTGAATCAACCTAGGTTATTTACTTACACAGAATTCAGAATAGCTCATCCAATTGAAGTGAATAAACTGAACTGTAGTTCTTATCCCCCCAGCCCCCTACCAACAGCCAATATCATCATTATGTTTTAAAAGACAGTTTGTTATCTTTCTGGTCAGATTTTATTTCCTCAAAATGAGTCAACTGAGTCTTTATGTTATAAAGATATGCTCAAGCATATTTTTCCTTCAGTTACAATACGAAAATACCAAACTCATTTTTCCTAAATGATAGCTCAGGTACACAGAGTAAGAAAGAGAGTACAGAAAAAGGAATAAATTCAAAAAACAAAGAAAGCAACTAAAACAGGAAAACTTGAAGGAGACAGGGAATTCAGAACAGCCGACAACGGAGCTGGCATAAATGGTTTGTCAGACAAGGCTTTAAAATTGCTTTGATTGGAATAAGAAATAATTATTAAAAGCATCATCATTTTCAACCAAAATCTGGACCAGTGTGCTCATACAGTACATAGTTAAGGGTGACTCTTAAGTGAAGCTTGCTTGATAATTCTGGGTGAACTTTTCCTTTCAAGTCCAACTTCCTTACATTAAGCATATACCATTGCAAACTCTCCAGTTGATTCAGAATCATAGCAACCCTATACTGGATGTCCATATTTGCACAGTGAAAGACACAGAAGTAGAGACAGTTCTGTTTTTAAGGTGTATGATCTAAAAATAAGCTCTCTCTATATACATATACACACACACAAAATATACAAGGCTCTGAATAATGCGTTGCTGTGTTATCTTATGCAAGTATAAAAATAAATGTGATTGTAAACTGAAAAATTCTTTAGACCCAACTTTTCTGATGAGTGCTCTGGCTAGTTGATTGTTAAGCAAGTTAATCAGGTCTTAAAGATGTATAAACCCTTTTGGAACTTCCTAAGTCTAATGAATCGAGGTAGATACATAATGAAGATTGACACTGGCATCTTCATCAGGTGTGCATATGATCTTTCCTTCAGAGTTGACATAAAACCATAGCAATGGCCCACCATGGACACATAAACCATTGCTTCACTCATGTTATCCTGACAACCACAATCACTTTATGAAATATACTTTAATAAATTACCTTAGAAGCTATTTACCAATACCAAGTGGGCATTTATAGTTATCATATGTAAATTGTCAGTTCCACAGCACAAAAGGTTAAAGCACTCAACTAATAGCTGAAAAGGTGGCTATTCAAACTCAGGACCCACTCACAGGCCTTTTGGAAGACAGGCCTTGGAATCTGTTTTCAAAAGCTCACAGCCTTGAAAACCTTATGGAGCAGTTGTCTGCTACACACAGGGTCATCGTGAGTCAGAAATAACTCGAGCTGTACCTTTCAGGGAACTAAGAAGGAGAAATTTGTGTGGTAGGAAATTTGCTTCCTCCCATCACTCTAAAACATGTTAGAAAGAGATGAGTTTTTATGAAGAATTGCTGGCCCAAAGAAAAGTCAACTGAGAAACACTAGTAAACAAACAACAACATTTACATTTTTAAGAGAGAGATGCTGAAAGTAGTCAACTCCCACATTTTAAAAATTAAGAAGAGAAGACATACAATTTATTACATGCAATAAATAATAAATATTCTTCATTTTCATATGATGGCTAATTAAGGAAAAAGGCCATGTGGAAATTTTGGAAAGAAAGATGAGTATAACAAGGTAATTAACTTTTTATTCCTTCTGCCTCAAAGGAGAAGAATCAGATAAGCTTTCTTTTTAAGTTTGGACCTGCAGCATACTCAAGAGTTCAAATCTGCTTTTGAAAAAAAAGTGAAAAGAATCCGAGTAGCTCTCCATCTCAAACCCAAGTCCTGTTATTGGCCTTGGTCTAAAATCAGTACCCCAAAGTCTCAGCGTTCGGGTTCTTTGCTCTGCAGTTGAATTCCTGCCTCTCATCACAGCTAATAGCATCTGGGTTCTTGTCTTCCCACGAACTTCCCAGAGACTGACTCCCCTATGTGCCATCCATTTTATTACATTTATTAATGCTTTATAGTTTAAAATTTACTTTTTCCTCTATCATCTCATTTTGTCTTTACAGTGCCCTTGTGATTTAGGTAAAGGATTTACTCAGTAAGCTTTAGAAGAAGCAACTCAAAATCATATTGCCAGTCAGCTGTAGAGCTGAAACTGGAAGCTGTATCATGATATCCAATTTTTCCCTTTCCATCAAACTGGATTTCAAATCTTCACTTGAATTATGTACAAGAAGAAGTCGGAGTTACAGTCTTTACACTGGGGAGAATCAGGAAGGAGAAGGGAAGAAAAAAGATAAAGGAGGGAGAAGAAAAAAAAAGAATCCTTGCAAGTTTTTTTTTTTTTTTTTTTGTGATATGGGAAAGGATAAATTTTTAACCTTTTCCTCTTATGCTGAGATAGGTTAGTAGAGAAAGAAGCTCTTCTGCAAATGTGTATCATGTAGAGGAAAAAGTAAGCCCGAAGCTATCACAGTGTTTTGTGGTGTTAAAAGATAGAAATATAAAGGAGATATTCCATTGGCAGAGCTCTTTAATGGGTACTTGGATATGCGTGGCTAGGAGTGGACCACTAGCTTTATTTTGAGAAGAATATGGAGAGCTATACTGCTTAACAAATTAGCAGGAATTGATGTAACTGACGAAAATGTGGTAGAGAAAAATATGGTCTTGGATGGAGCAACATAGCTAGTACTTAAAAATAACATATCCAGCAAGGAATTCCCCATGCTGGGATATAGTTGGGAGCCCTGATGGCGTTAATGGTCAAGTGCTACAGCTGCTAGCCAAAAGGCCAGCAGTTCAAATCTACCAGGCACTCCTTGGAAACTCTATGGAGCAATTCTATTTTGTTTATAGGGTCACTATGAGTCAGAATCGACTGTAAGGCAATGAGTTTGGGTTTTTTTTTTTGGTTTTGGGTATAGTTGATTACTTCTTCTTAACAAATATTCCAACTTTCAAGCTTGTGCTGCAATGTAATCTCCTTTTATAATCCAAGCCTCCACTACAAATTGCTGCATAAAACTGACTTGACTTAGTTCCATGCTGGGAGAATGAAGGCATCACTGAAGTATAAAAAGGTCAGTAGACAAAGGTGGCATTGCAGAAGACACATTGAATATAAAGATATAGAATCCAGTAGAAGCAGGAAATAGAAACAAGAAATGATGAGGAGAAATGGAAGTCCCTTGAGAGTGAATACTCAGAAACAAGGAAAGCTATGATGCGGGAGGTCTCCAGGAAAACCAGACAGCTGATTCTTGATATGGCTGACACTTGATAGTTTTGATAGTTTGATACCTACCTCACCTTTTCTCAGGCTCTAAAGTTCTGTGTGAGGAATTAGTCCTTTCATATGCAATATGATAAGGCCTAGAATTTCAATCTTGCCCTAAATAGAGGAACAAAAAGACAACATGGTGTTCTTGCTCACCCAACCTGGCATGCCCTAAGCTGTGTCTTTTACTCTGTCCTCCTCAGCATGTCAGCCTCTCTTTGGCTAGCCTCACCCAGGTGTCGCTGGATGACTATCACGTCCTCATAACACCATCCACTCCAGAGATAGGAGAGGGACTTTCTCATGCTTGTGTTTCTTTTTGTAGTCCAGGAAAGGCTTTCCCCAAAGGCCATTCAGAAAATTTTCGACATGCTTCATATACCCATGCATAAACTGGCAGTGGGAATGGAACGACTTCTATCAGTCTGGACCTACGCTGCACTGTATAAGAGGGGAATATACAAACGCATTCAGAAAATAAGAGTGAGTTGGTTTTCCAAAAGGCAAAAGTGAGGGAGGCAATGACTCTTGGTAGGCAACCTATTCTGCTACTTTACATCTAATTTATTCATATTTGGTCTCTATTGCTTGCAGCAAAGAATCTTAATTAAAATACTCATCTTACAGCTATTGTTGGGACAACTTAAATTTTGAGTAGCTTTCTTGATACGTATGTACATATTGTTTGCTTCTATTTTCAAAATTCTGTGTTGTTCTCTTACTAAACTCTTTCTTATGAATGTTTTTACCTATATAAACATGTGTTTTTCAACCTTTCAGGTGTCAACCATGTATTGATTCTGATCTTATTTTCTCAGTAATGTTCAATTCACTGCAGGCAGTTAAGTGTTGGACTACTAGCCCAGAAGCTGGCAATTTGAACCCACCCAGGGGTGCGTCAGAACACAGATCTGGCAATCTACTTCCAAAAGGTCATAGCCTTGAAAAGGAGTTCCACTCTTTACACACTGAGTCATTGTAAGTCAGAAACTTGTTGACAGCAACAAATGGCGTCTTATTTTTTCATTTATTCTCGCATTCCTTCTTTGTTCATTCACTAATTCAGTTAATCACCCATTTATTTTAAAAAGTAGTTTTAGGTACTTAATATGTATGTAGAAGTCATTGAGTTATCCAGGAAACCATAACATTGATATAGCCTAAAACTAAGGCATATCTTTTTTCACTTTGTAATGTTTTCAAAGATGGAGCAATGGAACAAAAATGAAGAGCACAGCAATGTCCTAGCCTTTTCTTGTTAACAAGATTCTTGGCTTTGCCTGTGTGGTGTTCTCCTTGCCTGTACTGTGAGGTGAGTCCTGCATTGACAAGCAAGTTCTTTGGGGCTTTAGGGATGAGAAGGGAAAGGAAAGGGAGAGAGAGAACAAAAGTTCAGAAGGTTAAATTTGGAGGAGGAGGTTATCTTGGATGAGGGTGGAATTTGAAGACAGATATAAAGGAGTAGAAGCAGCTGCTGAAGGAGAATCATTAGATGGGGGAGGCAAAAGGAGAATTAGCAATGGACTCTGTGCTCTTCATAGTGTTCAAGAAATACTGATGATGAAGCACTTGAGTGAATTTTAAATTATTTCTGCTTGCTACACTTTTTTTCTTTTTTTAACCATGACATTGTTAACATGGGTTATTACTTTGTAGTATTCAAGACTCTTGATTTAAAGTGGCAGAAATCAACACACACTAATCAGACATAAAACTTGACTTCTGTGTCAAAAATTCTAGGGCATGTTCTTGAACATGATAAGTGAAAAGTACTCAAATGTCTCTCTAAGACCTCGATCTCTTTCTTGCTTTAGACTCACCTATGAATTGGCTGTCTTGATGTGGTGGGAAAGAGACTCTTGTGTGTTTCCCATGTTCCACTAGAAGAGAGAACATTTCCTAAAAGACAGAAACTCTCATATCCACATCCAAATAAGACCACAGCAAAAGGACTTGTACTCACCTTGCCACGGTCACTTTCCAACCTCGAGGCAGAGAAGCTGAGAGAAGGGCAGCATCATAACAGAAGGAACCAAGGAAAACAAAATTTCTGATGACAGTCCAGTGTTATATAGGGATGGATCTTTCAATGTATGTTAAAAGAAATTTTTCAGCAATTAGGCAGAGGAATAAACTGTGACATACAGTAAGTCCCCTAGTTATGAACATCCAACTTGACAACAACTTGTATTTGCTCCTTCATGGTATGTAAATTTTTTTCACTTTGAAATGCTTGAGCCAACCTCTACTCACAACAAATTCTTATTACAATCACCTTTGCTTGCTGCACACATACCCTTGCAACTTTTATATCTCTAAAAAGACTTCAAGACTTCTCTTGCACTAAACCCAAAACCAAACCCATAGCCATCAAGTCAATTCCAACTCATAAAGACCCTACAGACAGAGTAGAACATCCCCATATGATTTCCAAGGAGCACCTGGCGGATTTGAACTGATAATCTGCTTAGCAGCTGTAGCACTTAACCACTACGTTACCAAGGTTTCCTTTCTTACACTAGAAACCAAAAACCAAAGCCATCAAGTCAATGCCATCCCACAGTGAACTTACAGTGTTTCCAAGGCTGTAAATCTTTTCCCCAAAGCTGACTGCTGCATTTCTTCAACAGAGCTGCTGGTGGTTTGGAACCACCAGCCTTTATTGCTAGCAGTCAGACGTTTCAACCACGGTACCGTCAGGGCTCGCTTGTTCTAGAGTAATGCTAAATGAGAACCATATGCACTTGTTCCAACTTGCTTGTGTATCTGACTTAGAAACAATTAGAAACAAATCTCATTAATAACTCAGTGACTGCCAGTAGTGGATGTGGTATCTCCATTGTTAAACAAGTGTCCTCCTAGTTATTTACATTGCCATGAGTGAGAATTCACTCAAAGACAATGGTTTGGCTTTCATCACAGTATGTGGTTGAATTTTAGTTTAAATGGAGAGCACTAATTATCTCTTCAAATGTCTTTCAAAGGATTTCTGTTCAAGGTAGCTTTGAAGTAAGTTACTGGGTAGGCAGAAAAATCTGAAAGTGGAGCCATAAGATAAAGTTAGAATAATGGAAGGAAACAGTCAGCAACAGAGCAGTGATTTGTAGTTGAATGGCATCTAGAAACACACAAGTCCTTTGCAGATCCCTTAAGAAAGAAAAATACCCACCAATAGACAAGCCTGTTTCCTTTTATCACTGAGACTTAAAGAAACCAAACCTACTGCCATCGAATCAATTCAGACTCATAGCAACCCTGTAGGACAGAGGAGAACTGCTCTATAGAGGTTCCAGTTTGTGTCTGGTGCATTTGAACCACTAACCTTTGGTTAGCAGCTATAGCACTTAACCACCTACACCACCAGGGTTTCCATCACTGAGAATTACACACTGAAAACGATTGCCTGTCACATACTAGACAACATAAAGACATTAAACCAGAACTCAACTAGTCGTCACTGAGTCAGTCCCGACTCATGGAGATGCCATGTGTCTCAAAGTAGAACTGTACATCATAGGACTTTCAAGGTAGTGACCATTCAGAAGCAGATCTCCAAGTTTTCTTCCTGGTGAGGTGACTCTGGATGGGTTTAAACCACTAACCTTTTCATTAGTGTTTGGCTGGTAGTTGAGTGCTTACCTTGTTGCACCACCCAGGACTCCTAATTAAAGACAGTAAAAATAGCCAGATTTCTGGAGATAGTTTGTACACTTTCTAAAGTAGGAGAGTTGATATGATCACTTCATGTATTTTGAAGGGCTATGAGCCTTAGTGGCTGAGTGGTTAAGAGCTCAGTTGCTAATGTTTTTGTTTTTGTTGGCAGTTCAAATCTACCAGCTGCTCCTTGTAAACCCTATGGAGCAGTTCTACTCTGTTCTGTAGGGTCACTAGGAGTCAAAAGCCTATTCGACAACAACAGGTGTGGTTTGGTTTTGTTTTAATTATTCAGACGGAACCCTGGTGGCTCATGTTTACAAGTTTAGCACTAACCAAAAGGCAGGCAGTTCAAATCCACCAGCTACTCCTTGGAAACCCTACAAGGCAATTCTGTAAGGTTGCTATGAGTCACAACTGAGTTGATGGCAATCGATTTGGTTTTGGATTTATCATGTAGATGTCAAGTATCTGTCAAAAGCTTTTTGTTGACTTTCATGAAAAATTTTATGTAGAGAAAGTTAGTTATGGTAAGAAAAACTCTGAGTTTACAAATTGGGAGTGTAAATGGAATGTAGTTGTTCTTTTGTATGCATAAAAGTCATACATTCAGTCCTGGGAGCATTAAGGACATCTAAGTCCTGAACCCTGGTTATATAAAGAATTGATCATTCTAAGGATAAACACAGCTCTTAGTTGCAAAAGTGGCTTGGAAGATGCTTTAAACTTTGAAAATTAAGATGTGTTCTTGATATGGAAGAAAGTGCAGTATCATTGTATAAAAATCCATTGCCGTCGAGTCAATTCTGACTCATAGAGACCTTTTAGGAGAGAGTAGATCTGCCCTATAGAATTTCCAAGGAGAGCCCGGCAGATTTGAACTGCTGACCTTTAGATTAGCAGCCATGATACTCTACCACTACACACCAGGGTTTTCTATTGTTGTAGAGATGAACAAATTTGGATAATCCACTGTAAATTTTAAAAAATAAAAATTGTTTACAAGCTTTTTACCAACAATGGTTGGTTGAATTATTGTTCCGAATTCTTAGTCTCCCCCCTCATGTGGAATTATACTGTACACATTTATGCCCTTTTACATATGTCTTTGCCACATATAAGGTGGTATTTTCCCCACCCCACAGATGTTGAGCTTAGTAACATGAATTGCTTTGACCAGTATTGTTGGATGGAAGCGGCAGTGTACGCTTCAAGTTGAGACCTTAATGGGCATCGCATGTTCTCTTCTCTTCAACTTGTGTCATCCACCGTGAGAATGTGATGACTGTCAGTGCAGAGCCTATAGATGGAGGAAGGGAAGAAAAGGAGAAAGTGGTCAAAAGGGAAGCACAGCTTCAATGTTGGTGATCTCTCTAAGAAGACACTGTGCTTTGAGTCTCCTACACCTGAGCTCAGAGAGATGCCTATAGCTTAGAAGGATCTGGAATCATAGAGAATCTGGCTTTGCTTCCTGGAGACCCCTAAAGAGGCCCCCAGCCTCAGAGATGCTCCTGTGCCCACTACTACCCAGGAGCAGTAGAACAGAGTCAACAGTGTGGAGTGTCCCAGGAACCAGTCTGAGAGAGCTCATATGTTCCTCATATCCCAGTGAGTCTCAGAAACAGTCACATAGTTTAACAAAGCCAAAAAAGCTCAGTGAAAATTTAGTCCAAGAGGGCTTATATTGGAAACAGTAGTGACTTTGCCGGACTAGTGAATAAGGTTCAGATAGAACTAATGACATCTCAGAGACCTGCATGGACTGACACTCGAGATCCCAAATGGGCAATGTACCACTCAGTAAACGTCAGTGTAAATAGATGATGGCTCCCATCCCTAGGATCTCATCCCTTTGTAAGCTTCCGTGAATACAGTTCCCAAAGTATCACAACTGTTCTTCTATAAGTTATTGGATTGGTGGCTAGATGGATGGTTGGATATATGGATGGATGGAAGGATGGATGGAAGGATGGATGATTGAATGGTAGAAATAATGAAATATAGATCTCTAAATTGCATCCATTTAAATGCTGTCGTAGTACAGGATTTCACCTGGGACAGCTACTAAGAGACAGCCAAACTACTCTCTTTCACTCATGCACCTCTTCATACTGCTCTCCAGCGTGAAAAGCAACTAAGTGTGGAAGAAAAATAGGTTTCAATAGCATTTCCATCTGCAGCTGAAACAGTCCTAAGATTAGAAGGTAAGCAAGTGGCTTTGCAAAACAGCACGTAAGAAAAAAATATCATTGGGATTTTATAAACTGAATAGTGTTTTTTTTAAAAAAAGGCATTTCTTCCAAGTTTGCTTATTTACTGAAGAAAAATAAAGAGCATTTGAATTATTTCCTGCCCTGTTTGGCATCTTCTCTTTTTATTTGGTCTGTCTAGGTTTTTATTAGTATACTGAGGAAGATCTCAGTGGGAACAAATTTGTAATTCTAAAGCAAGCAGTCTACACATGTACACTCACATAGCATAACCAAACCACAATTTTATGCAGAGTTTTCCCTTCTGTCTTAGATTCTACAGTTTTTAAAGGAAAATGTGGGTGCAGTGGTGTGTCACAGTTGTTATTAAAGAAGTCCAAGGGAAAAGAGTGCAAAATGCTGACCAACCTTGGCACATACAGCATGATTATATTCTAATAGTGTTTGATGCAATTGTATGTTTGATCAGTTTCAAAAGATGAATATCACCTCACTTCAAACAATATGATACAGTCTCATTGTGTGGAATTATGGCTGCTGTCAATCAGCATATGGCATAACCCTTAAAGTGCCATTTTTGGGAATGTCATAAAAATAATTGCAACACTTGCATTAATTAGGAAGTTTTGCTCTACAACCATGCAGAACCAGTTAAGAACATTTGCTATATCCCTGCTAATTGTTATCATAGAAACACATGTGTGTATATATATGCACATGCATGGATGTATATATATGAAATGTCTTATATAAATACAGAAATCCTAGTGGTATGGTAGTTAAGTGCTACATCTGCTAACCAAAAGGTCAGTAGTTTGAATTCACCAGACACTCCTTAGAAACTCCATGGGGCAGTTCTACTCTGTTCTATGGGATCAGTGTGTGTCAGAGTCTACTAGAAGGCAGTGGGTTTGGTTTGCTTTGGTTTATATACACACAGAGAGATATGCATACACTCAGCAGATTAGCTGAATTTGTTAAAACAACCAGCTTAATAAAAAATGAAATCATGAGTTTTTACACTTTCATCTGGTATGGATCAGTAAGCTGTATTTTCTCTGTATTATTCCATGGTCCCAACTGTAGCTTACTTCCAAACAATAATCATACACAAATAAGGACAGGGAAGTCAGGACAAACACTAAATGATCGCTATATCTCCAGTCTTGACAAAAAAAAAAATCAAAATACAGTTATAAGCTTGACAAATGATGACTAAATGGCATGTAGTCATATTTGGATGGGTATATACAGAGTCAGAGCCTATTGGATGCTATTAATTTCACTTTGCTAATGATAATAGATACAGAATTTGGGGGAAATAAGAAATATGATCTTTTTCTACATTAGCTATGAAAAATGTTCATTCTCAACTGAGGTTATATTTTTTTGTTATTGATTAATGACTTTGCCTTAGGTTTTGCCATGAGCATCTGTTAATCCCTATTATTTCAATTTTTCCCACCCAATGGATGCGTAACTTGAGAGAATACGATTTTGAACCGATACAAATTAATTTGATCTGATAACACTCTTTCCCAAAGTGGCTTCAATGGTTTCTTGACAGTGTAAATATCACAAGAGTAGCATGACCTTTTTCCCAGGGAATTCCTTTCCTAACGCGTCTCATAGCATTCTCCCTCCTGCCTTTCCTCAGGGTCCTTCACTGCCTTTGTAAACAGAGGAATCATCTGCTCTTGCAGGCCGACATCTCAGATGGGTTCCAACAATATTATGACATTGTGCTATCTCTCCTCTTGGAGTGTGGGCTAGACCTAGCGACTTGATGGTAGCAAACAGAATATGGCAAAAGTTACTGGACATCAATTCCATTATTAGGTTATAAAAGACCAGGTCTCTTTCTTGTCGGCTTTGAGGAAGCTAGCTTCCATGTTGAAAAAGCACATATGGCAAGGAATTCCGGGTGATTTGGGGTCAACAGCTAGCCTGGAACCATAAGGACATCCTCCTTATGGTAGCCTGTAGGGGGGCTGAATTCTGCCAGCTACTGAAGAGTGATCTCCGAAGGGGATGCTGCCTCAGTTGAACTTTGATGGTACTGTGGCAACAGCCAGCATCTAGATGGCTGCCTCATGAGAAACTCTGAAGCAAGAAGACTCTGCTAAGCAGGGCCAGCTTCTGAACCTACAGAAACGGAGAAAATGAATGTGTGTTGTTTACTGGCTAAATTTTGAGCTGATTTGTTACACAGCAATAGGCAGCTAGTACACTTGCTCCATCTTACTGAAATACTTGGTAGATCATTTGTTGTTGTTAGCTGTTGTTGAATACACCTGACTAATATTGGCCCTGTGCACAAAGCAACAAAATTCCACCTGGTCCTTTAACACTCCCATGACTGACTGCAAATTGGACCAGCTCCTTTTTTTAGTGACTAGTAAAACAGTGTAGTGGGCCTAGAGATCTTCACACTTTTCCTTTCAAAATATGGAGGGATTTCGTATTCACTGGTGGGCTTTGTGGTAGCGCTGATTAAGCACACAAAGAAACGTGTGAAGTCTCTATGACCTTCCTACAAAGATCCCAGCATTCTTTGTGGGCAAGAGATATTGACCAGTATTTAATCTTTTAGAAGGGATGATAAATCTGTGAAGTGTAAATGTGCCAGTGCAGGGTTTGGCACACTGACATGCTGAAACTACTACAATACGAAATGCTTTTATTCATGTAGCCAATGCTATACTCTCAGGCACATCTGTCTGGTTTCAGAGTCTTTCTCACATTATTACAGCATGTCACCGGCTTGTTTGAGTTCTAGGCTTTGTGGCAAATTCATTGACAAATCCACTGGAGCCTTCCAAAAACATTAGAGGTAAGTTGTCTCGTTACTTGTAGCTGAGAAGATATGAAGAATGGGTGCTGTTTAACAGGTTCTTAGAATTTCTTTTCCTAACTTTTATTTAGTTTGTTGTTATTGAGAATATACATTGCAAAACTTATACCAGTTCAACAGTTTCTCCGTGAATAGTGCAGTGGCACTGATTGCATTCTTTGAGTTGTGCCCCCGTTCTCACCCGCTTTTTCTGAGTTGTTTCTCCCCATTAATATTGGCTCACTGCCCCCTAAATTTCTATCTAATCTTTCAAGTCACTTTTGTCAACTTGCTCCCACATAGATAGTTCTTAAACGAGTACGATGCTCAAGGTAGATCCAAAGTCCTAACAACTTGTGAATTATTTTATTATTTACCCAATCCACATAAATAGCAGAAAGCAGTGATGGAAAGTATTCATAACAGTCAATACTAAAATGCCTTTTTATTTTTGAGATTTAATGCGTATGTTTGATTTCCTCTAAATGTGTTTAATATGAAAATTTTCTAGTTTCTTCAACTCACATCTACTGCTGGTACAAAAACACAATCCTGTGAGACGTTAGTGAGGAAGGGGAAGTCGGTTTGGTGCTGAACATATTCCATAGATAGGCCATGTGTGATTTATCAAGAATTGATTTACTTACACGCCCCTAAGTAATCTATGTTTTAAAACAACAATGAAACTTTTTTCCCTGTTAGATTAACAAAGATTTTTTTAAATGAATCATATCCATACTAGCTTATACGGGAAATGACTTATACACAGTTGGTGGGAGTATAAATTGGCAACTCTTTGGAGATCAAGTTAACAAAATATGTCAAGATTTTAAGTCCTTTATTTTCTTATGCCAAGAAAATAAATCTGAACATGCAAAGATTTTAGAAGATGTTTATTGAAGCACTGTTTATAAGAAGAAGATACTTAATACAACCTAAATATCTGTCAATATAGTTAAATACATTATGCGATACACAAAATATAAGCTGCCACAGCCTGTTAAAGAAAAACAGCTGTACCATGGAGCAGTATCAGTGATATATCATTAAATTTTAAAAGTTAGTCATTGAGCAGGATATATATACTAGGGTTCCAATTTTGTTTAAAAAATTGTCAACCCTGTGTGTGCATGAATAAATGACCAAAAGCATTATATACTTCAGATTATTCAAAAGTGGATATCTGTGATAGAGAAACTATTGTGAGATATTATTTGAACATTTTGCAGCAAGCATGTATTATTTATTGCTCAGAAAAGACAGCTCTTTCATTTTGGAAAAAATCTGGATATTAATTTTTGTCTCTTCTCTTTTTGCTACAGAAAAAGAAATTCTGCACATAGTCATCTATTTCATCTTGCCCTCTAATTGTTCCAAATAATTTTTACTCATTAGCTCAGATAGTATTTATTAAGTACCTATCCTATGTCCAGCACAGTGGTAGTCACTGAAGAAACAATAAGCAAGTTAGTTCTCTGAAGGTAATGAAAAGAAAAATGTATATTACAAGTAAAATAAAAGGTATAGACATTCTGTTAAAGTAAATAGAAGATAAGGCAGGGCCACAGTGGAGAAAGAATTTAGTTTAAAAATTATTAACAATTCATGAATTTATGTGTCATCTTTGCATGTATTCCATCCTCAACAAAACTCTAGGTATCCTGACACTGGTTCTGTAATATACATTAAAAGTATTTTCTCTGTAAGACCAAGAATACTGCTGATGGCATATCACGTGGTCTCTAAATACCTTTATAGTCAAGGTATTCTTTGCTAGGGCAGGGGTTGCCACACATTTTGGACAAATGTGAGCCTGGTGAGTCATTGCTCAGTTGAAAAAAATCACTAGACTCAAAACCAGTAGTTGTGTGTTCTAGTATGAGCTCTTTCTGGGAGGCTGTGCAGTCACAAGCACATTACACGTCCTGCCCCCTGTCCTGCAGGGCAGTGGGAGTTTAGTGGTAGAATTCTTGTCTTCCATGCAGGAGTCCCAGGTTCTATGAATGGTCAATACACCTCAAACACAGCCAACACTTGTTTATCAGTGGAGGCTTGTACATTGCTATTACGGACTAGAGAGAAAGGCCTGGTAATCTCCTTCCAAAAGTCAGCTAGTGAAAAAGCCCTGTAGACCACAGGTTTCAGTTGCATCTAATCATGGGGTTGACACAGGACTGGGCAGTGGTTCATTCTGTTGTGCATGACGTAGGCATGAGTTGGGGGCCAACTGATAGCAGTTACCAACACTTGCGTTTCCGCATTCCTTTTACTTATTTATTTTAAAAAGAAAATAGTACCTAGTGGTAACCCTAGTGGCATAGTAGTTAAGCGCTATGGCTGCTAACCAAAAGGTCAACAGTTCGAATACACCACGTGCTCTTTAGAAACTCTATGGGGCAGTTGTACTCTGTCCTATAGGGTTACTGTGAGTTGGAAAAGACTCAGCAGCAGTGGTTTGCTCATCTCACATGCCTAATGTGAAAATGTAAGAGGTACTGAGTTCACGAAAAATGTCTTCAAAGATTCAAAACGATCAGCCAAATCCAGACACTGGAACCAAATACAGGATTTTTAAGGTGGTCATTGTCTGAGCAAGGTATTTCTACTAAACCATGAGTGAAGCAATCCTGCGACTTGCCAAGAAATAGATTGGTATTAATTATAAGAATTACATTATAATTAATGCACTCATTATTGACTACCAATCAATACCAGCTGAAGGTTTATTATTTTAATGAGTACGGGCAATTAGCAGTTTGACACCATGAAAAAGAGATAACCAACTGACTGACGGGTCCCCATCAAGTTTCATTTTATTTTGTTTTAAAACTATCTTCTTTAAGTGTCAGTTTAAATGCCCATTGCTCTTTCTCCTTCAGAAAGTGAATATATATGTTGTTTAAAAAGCATATCTGAATGACAAAGAATGAAGTCTGGCATACATAACGAGAAATGAGCACATCTTCTAAATGGACTGGATGGTACAGTGTAAATTCTGTCCTCTCCCACAGTAATACAACTGGATTGCTCTTTAAATTAAGTGAATTTGTACATTCGCTTTCTCTTAATGGAATCAGTTTTGATATATTCTTTGTTCATGCCGTTCCTGCCTTCAGTCTAAGGGTTCTTTGTAATAACTTTTTAAAGTTACATTACAAAGAGGTTTTAAAATTTCCCAACAGGCTTTTATTTAACCAGAGCTTTTGATCTGGAACCTGCTGAGGCTCTAGTGAAATCCCTACCTTTTCTTCAGTAACTCCTCACTATTGGAATTTGAAAAGATCCACCTGAAGGATTTAACTCCCCGTATGGTGTCAGCCATCCTTTAGAAGGTTCTATTCAGGCAGGCAGAGAGGGGGTCTAGAGTATCCTTTGTGCCCTGCTAAGCAGCCTAAGATGTCCTTTGCAAAAGTTGTACTCCTGAGGAAATAAAATTCAGGAGAACACAGACGTATATACCTTGTTTCCTGCTATCTTTGGTTAAAGGGAGATTACTGGGGGTCTGTTTAACATCCTTAGCTACCTAAATACCTTTCGGACATGGGAGAGCCATAAAAGAACTTTCATTGCATCCATTACCCTACTGCAGTGCATAACAAATTAGATTTAAAAAGGCTACTTTTCTCCCTTACAGCTATTTCCATCATTTTCTTTAAAATTCCAATTTGGTGTCTAGTGACAGAATATTCTATAATATACTTTAGAACTCTATAATAGCAATTATACTAACTGAACATTATTTCCAAAGAATTAGGCTTATGTTATCAGAGCCAATTGTAGTTTTAAAGATCAGGTGGAGAAAAAGAATAGAGAATTGATTCTGTTTAAAAAATGTTAAATAGGAAGCCAATACTTTATGGGGCTAAATTTTTAAAATGGTGCATGTTAATAGCATCTATTCTTATTTGGCTCCAAATACCCATTTTAAAAAAATTTGCATTTGGGGTTGAAAAATATTAATGCCACATATTAAGTGACTTGGAGAAAAGATGAAGAATAATTCTAATAAAATTCTCAGTTATTTAAACATTATTTAAATACCTTTTTATTTCATTTGAAAACTCTATTGTCCACAGACGTTGGGGTGTGCAAACAACTTTAAGCACAGAAAGCAAATAAAAACAAAGGTGAATAAAAGCTAAATACAGGACAATAGGAAATAAGGAGTAGATAACTTTCTAACAAAAGAGACGTTGACAAAAAAAAAAGAAAGAAAAGAAAGAAAAGCAAGGACAAATATGTGACCTTGGTGCAACCATAATGACAACAGAGTGAACATATTTACCTGCAGCAGAGATTGCATAGATTTGACTCTTTTTAGTAAAAGGACACTGTATTTGCTGCTATTTGTGAGGAAAACAAAAAAGATTTACCTGTGGATCACATCCGATGTTTAAATATTTATCTTTATCTTTCTATTATCATGATGTAAAACCTCTGCACTTTCTGTTATGCTGCATTCAAATCTTCCTCTTTATTGCATTAAAAAAAAAATTGGACTCTGTGTAGATGGGGATTGACTTACTTGTATGTTCCTGTCCTATCATTGTCATTATCCTTGGCAAAACCTCACAGTGTCTTTGTACCAAGGAAACGGAAAGAAACACATAAGTACTTCCAAAAGTTGTACATCGTTTGCTGACTGTGGCTCAGCATCACTCGCGGTCGTAGACTCTCGTAGTAGACGCGGGCCATCTATTGTCAGACGTAAGAGGTGCTTAGGATCAGATGGTTTCATTCCTTTGGGTGTGGTGTAACTATAACAACGTCACGTTGAACAATTTCGATTCTGAATATTTTGTAGAGCTTTTAGACAAAATTTTCAGTTTGGGTGTCAGGAATGATGTCACCATGCCCGTTGTCGTTGTTAGTTATTCCTGAGTTGGCTGTGACTCATGGTGACCTAAGCATAATTGAGCGACACGTTCCCTGGGTCTGTACCATCTTCATGACTCATTGTTTTCAGTCCATTGTTGTGGCTGTTGTGTTGAATCATCTTGTTGAGGGTTTCCCTCATTCTGTGGACCATCTACTGTACCAAACATGATGCCCTTTCCTGGCAGTTGGTCTGCCTTTATGGCATTTCCAAAGTAAAAAAGCTGAAGCGTTGCCATACTCACTTCTAAGGAGCATTTGGTTGTATTTCTTCTAAGGCTAATTTGTTCATTCACTGGCGGTCTATAGTGTATCCAGTATCCTTCACTGACACTATACCTGTAAACTGTGAAGTAATTCTTTCATACCTTGATTTGTTCATTGCATAAACGTTTGTTAGACGTCTGATTTTCAGGTATTTATGACTAGTTGTCTGATGGAATATTCTTTTCTGCATTCAAAAATAAATGATTAAGTAAAGATTGAAGCCAAAATGCTACGAATTGTTTCTCTGGAGAAGTATACTATGTTTTTTAACTTGGTAAAAATTACATACATCTATGTTAGACTCGACGGCACTTGGCTTGGCATGTTAGACTATGGAGGAGAAAATTCTGGAGGAATGTTCACTAGTCTGTTAATGTGAGAGCTCTCGACGGTAAGACTTAGCTTTCTATTTCACACATTGTGTGAAATATTTAGATATTTTACAAATAAACCCCAAATCCACTGCTGTCGAGCCACGACCGACTCGTAATGACTGTAGAGGTCAGGCTAGAACTGCCCCATAGAGTTTCCAAGGAACACCTGATGGATTTGAAATGCCGACCTTTTGGTTAGCAGCCACAGCTTTTAACCCACTATGCCACCAGGGTTTCCATTTTACAAATAAGTATAATAAAAAACAATAAAAGTAGCTATTTAAATTATCAACACATAATTAGGAGGATCAATAAAGATAGTGAATTATTTTATCATACAAACAGCGTCATTTTCAAGATCTGAAATGCTGGCAGACAGTTGGGTCTTGTTTTAAAACAAAATAGCAAATTGCATCAAATAGAGTTTTTACACTACAGACATTAATGATCACATTCTGATTTGGTGTACGATACTATTCTATGATAAAGAAAGCTACAACATGGTGTTCTTGCCTTTTGTAAGTGAATTTTTCAAGTAATTTATCTTTTAACTATTGAATAAAAGCCTACTGTATCAACACAGTTGTGATTAATTTTGCTTCATGTTCCTTATACTAAAACACAAGTATTTCTTCAAGATTTTTAGGGGAGAGTGAGTTTCAAAAATTTTGCAATATATAAAAATACTGTTTTTACATTTATGTACAGCATACATGAGCAGAGAGAACACTCTGGGTCCCCAAGGAGGGAAAATTCTGTGCATTTTATTCTGGAACTACAAAAGATATTCAATTCACTACTTAGCTAAACAAGGGATTTAGGCTGGCTCTAGCCCTAATTCCTACATTTTGACATTTAAAGAAATTTAGTGACCGGCAATACTTTAAAAAAATGTTAATCCAAAGCTGTGCTGATAGATGTGATATTATTTTAAAATGTGATAGAGAGCACTCCCTGTCATCAAGGGTGAGTCAAGGAAAACGGCATCTAAGGGAGCAAATCAGCCAAAGAGAAAACTGGACCCAACACCAAGCTCGTTGTCAGGATCACAGCTGCCACACCAACCAATGGGACCAGGGAGGGAGGCAGCCAGGAAGTCAGGTGCCGCTGCTGGCAAGACAGTGTTCCAGATCCGTTGGCAGATGGCCCTTCAGCTGCTGTACAACCCCGGTGTGGGCCCAGGGGTGTTGGATCTGGTTTTGGACCACAGGAGGGGGGTAAAGTGAATTACAACCAGTATTGTCAACAGCAAGATTGTCAAGTTAGTCTAGAGAACACATTCATAGGAAGCTGTCTTCTTTTTCCAGTAGGGCTTTGTAGAAAAGGAGAGCACTGAAGCAGGCATGGAGCAAGAGAAAGCATGACCGACAGTTCTGCTCTTGGAAACGGTTACAGGGTTCTGTTTGCCTGTAACCTTTTGACTCCTTGCAAATAGTGGGGTCCTACTAAGACTTCTCAAAACATGGAGAGAGAAGTGAATAGCAGGCTTAAAGGGTGAGAAGGGTGACATAGTGCTGACGAGTTCTGCTAACCAATAGATCCAGTGTTTCAAATCCTCCAGCCAGCCAGTCCTCAGAAACCTTGTAGGGCAATTCTACTCTATCCTATAAGGTTGTTACTAGCTGCAATTGATGACAATGAGGTTGGTTTGGTTTTGGTGGTTAGAAGAAAAGTAATATTCTGATTTCACAAAGAAAATAGAGTTTTGAATTTAGTATTACTAATTGAGAGCTGTCATGTGTCTTTTCTTCCATAGAGAAAATAAGTGACCCAAAGAGAAAATAAATGACCCTTTCTGTGATTAGCAGCTCACTGTGTTTGTTTAGTGTCAGTACCCACCACTAATTTATAATCATAGATCACCCCTCTGAACAACAATGAATAAACAGAGCACGTCTTTATAGGGCATTATCTTACGACGAGTTGCAGCTAAGGCATCTGGGTCTAGCAGAGTATCTTGCCTATGTGGAGCTGGCATTCCATAAATGTCTTATACTCATGTACCTCTGAGGCTCAGAGATGAACCAACACAGTCGTGTGCAGCCATGCCCAAGGGGAGGGGCTCTATTTCCAAGCCCCGTTGAAGATCCTGTCATTAACATGAGTTAGCTGCCTTTGGGCTGAGCACTAATCTCAAATCCACTTGGCATGGCCAAGGTATTGGACTAATAAAACCAGTGACCTCCGGTAAGAAAAGCCATTGTGTTCAATAAAATGAGAGACTGTAAGAATGGAAATTAATGAATAGATCTGAGAAATGAGTTCCAAGACTAAGAATACCTTGTATCAATAAACATGAGACGGCTTTTAATTAGCACATGGACTATCAGACTGTCAGTTGTAAGAAAAGTTCCACTATATCTGAAGATGGTACTTGCACTGAGAGGATGTGGAAAAATGGCTTTGTATAAAGTCAGAGATACAGATGGGAAACTTAGTTTTACTCAGCATTTACTAGATGTCAGATTCTTTTATGTACATGATCTAATTTCATTACCACAAAATCCTGCCAAGAAGAAATCTAAGATTTAAGGAGATCAAGTAACCTGCCAGTAGTTACTCAGAAGGCAAGTAATAGGTTTTCTTCTTGACTATGGGTACCCCAGATGAAGTCACTCCCTAGTGGCTTGAATGGACTGAGCTCCGTTTATTTCCCTTACGACTGCAGTACATGATATGGCCTTGGCCCGGGCAGCCAGCCGCCTGGGAGATTCCTGTTTCTTCATCTTTGGCATTTCAGCCCAGTCATTCTCTTTGGAATCTCTGGGTGGTACAAACTCAACCACTGCCCCAATTCGAACACTGCCTAAAGAAGTCCATTCTTTCAATAGCACCTTTGTATTTACTCTCTCCTGGTTCAAAATCTTTTTGACTTTTCTCTACCACTGTTTTAGCCCAGCAAATCAAATTTTAAAATGTCTATGTGCAAACAAACAAACACACACACAAAAACAGAAACCTTGGTGGTATAGTGGTTAAGCTTCAAGTCTGCTAACCAAAAGGTTGCCAAGTCAGATCTGCCAGATGCTTCTTGGAAACTCCATAGGGAAGTTCTTCTCTGTCCTATAGGCTTTCTATGAGTCAGAATCAACTCAACAGCAGTAAGTTTGTTTTTTTGGGGGGGGAGGTGGGTGTAGTTTCAGTGCCACAGCTGCTAACCAAAAGGTCAGCAGTTCAAAACCAAGTGCTCCTTGAAAACTCCATGGGACAGTTCTACTGTCTTATAATGTAGGAACTGAGTCCACAGTACTTGGTTTTGTTTATATGTTTGTTTTATGCCAAATATGAGCCAGTGATTCTTCTTGACCCAGGGCAAAAGTTTTAAAAGCAATACTCCAAAAATATCTTTTCATAATTATGAATTAGTCCAAGAGAGATCAGAAACATACAGCTATTTGGAAATGCCCTTAGTGAGCCTAGGTAAGAATACTAGTTGAATTTGTACATTTAAAACTTTCCACTGAAATGAATCAAAAGTCAGTCTACTTTTATTGCTTGTGAATGTTATGCAAACCTATTATAATTTACAGTACAGGAAACAAAATATTTAATCTATTAATCATCAGATAATGCCTCAGTGAATGCTGGTATTGTAACACCTTAATTTTACTGGTGCTATTGGCTTTCCAGTGGAAAGCAGTAAACCAAAAGCAAAGCAGGTAAAAATCAAAGATCACATATTCTACGATTTTTCTTTACCCTGCCCATCTTCTACAGTGATTCTCCATTGCTGGAAGGTTGAAGCACCAGATGTTTTATCACACTGTAACATCTGCTTCAAACTTATCAGGTAACCTTGAGGAGTATTCAGATATTAAAGATTTCGTCTCAAATTATATATAGACCTCAGTATATATGTATATATAAACTTCCAGTGACAAATTTAAAATATACTACAGAAGATTCAGATGGGATTCAAAATTTGAATTTTGTTTTTTTAATTCATATTTCTGTATGTCTAGTCCTCTTTTTCATTACAGTGCATGTTAAGGCCGCCTTGGCTTGGGCAGTTATCCCTGAGATTTATGTTTCTTTATCTTTTGCATTTCAACCCAAACATTCTCTTCAGAGTCTGTAATATTTGTGAAAACAGACTGACACCATCTTTCTGCCACAGAGCGGCTGGCGGCGTCACACTGCCAACCTTTCTATAAGCAGCCAAGCCTTAGTTCAAGTTCAGAGCATGGCTCTAGGGAAAGGTCCTCCACTATCGGTAGCCAGTGACTTCCCTGATGTTCTTTGGTGTTCCCTGTTATCTGTCTTCCCCCTGGTTGTATATCTGTGTCTAAATTAAGTCCTTATTTTGCTTTTCTTTTACCTCAAGATTTGCTTATGTTTTCCCACATATTTCCAGATTTCTTTGACCCCTATAGCTTGTACCTGTATTTATAACTCAGAAGTGATTAGGCTTAGGATCCACCCTACTCTGGTATGATCCCATTAAAGTTACAAAGAAAATCTCGCTTTCCAAACAGTCATATATACAGGTCTTAAACCAACCCACTGTCGTCAAAGTCAATTATGACTCATAAAGCCCGGCATGGTAAGAATAAAACTACCCTATACAGTTTCCAGGGAGCACCTGGTGGATTCAAATTGCCAAACTGTTGGTTAGTAGCCATAGCTATTATGGTCCCAGGGCTTCCATTTACAGGTACAAGGGTAAGGATCTCAATACTTGTTTTCTGGAGACCCAGTTAAATCCATAATAATGGCCAAACTAATTAGCAAAATTTAGCTGTGTAGGTGCAGGGAATTTATGAGAAGGAACGGTCCTAGTGTGCCGTTATCCCTCCCTCATCTCTCTGTCACTACCTCAAGGAATCAGCGTACTGTTTGGGCAGAAACCTTAGTAATGATCATTCCTTTGAAGAAATAGAAGGTTAAACTAAAAAATAAAAAAAATAATTCAAAAAATGAAAAAGAAACAAACTCATTGCCCTTGAGTCAATTCTGATTCATAGTGACCCTATAAGGGCAGGGTAGAACTGTCCCTAGAGTTTCCAAGGAGTACCTCGTGGATTTGAACTGCCAGCCCTTTGGTTAGGAGCCGTAATACTTAACCATTATGCCACCAAGGTTTCTGGTTGAGGACTAAAGAGGATAAAGGGGTTATCCAAGATCACAAAATTAGTGATAGACCTAGAGCAAACGTACAAATTCCCTAATGTAGTTCAGTGCTCTGTCACTTTTTCTTTGTGTGCCTCTTGTTGCTGCTTGATTTATCTAAAGTGGGTATCTGGAATTGTGGCTGTACTGAATGAAGGCTCTCTCTTCTGTCATTCTCTGTATTGAACATTCTACTTTGTCACCATGTATTGAATTGTGTCCCCCCAAAAGTGTGTGTAACCACTGTGCTATTGTTTATTGTTTCTATGTGTTGTAAATCCTGCATCGGTAAAGTTAACGCAAAAGGTTGGGTGGCAGTTGTGTTGGTGGGGCAAGACTCAAGGTGTAAGACTAGACAGCTTTGAGGGAATCTATTGGAATATAAAGGAAAAGGAAGCAAGCAGAGAGCTGAGGACCTCATGCTATCAAGAATCACTCCCAGGAGAAGAGCACATCGTTTTGAAAAGGAGCTGAGGACCCTGAACCCCAGAAGCTTCCAGTCCAGGGGAAGATTGACGGCAAGGACTTTCCTCCAGAGCCAACAGAGAAAGCCTTCCACTGGCACCAACACCCTGAGTTTGGACTTGAAGCCTACTGGACTATGACAGAATAAAATTTCTCTTTTTAAAGCCATCTAGTTACAGTTTTTCTGTGATGGTAGCACTAGATGACTAGGACACTTGTCTTCAAAATAATTCTTACAATTAGTTGTAGAGACATAAATGTAGGGTGGTAAGGATTTGATTCTACCCAGCAATGCCTTGGAAGAAAAGTACAATGATCTACTTTTGAAAATCAACTGTTGAAAACTCCACTGAATACAGTTTTACTCTAATTAATACATAAGGAGTCAGAATAAAGTTAATGACACAATTTTTATTTTTTTTGAAGTGCTAGTTATAATTCAACATACTTTTTTGTGATTAATAAAAATGTTTGGACTTATTTCTAATATTTAAAATTGGGCTTTTAATTTGTATGTCTCATGTTTTATTTTTTTCCTGTACTTATTTAGATTAATTGCTTTTTTTCATTCCTATTAAATAGGACTTACACAGTGTCACTATGAGTCACGATCAACTCCATGACAGTGGATTTGTTTTGGTTTTATGTATTCTATCTATTCTTCAATGGTTGCTCATAAGTTTTTCCCCCCTAAATTTTACTTATTTTGCTCTTCTGAGATATACACAGAAAAACAGGTACCAGTCCAACAGTTTCCTCGTGTGTTCTTTAGTGACCATGATCACATTCTCTGAGTTGTATAACTGTTCTCACATTCCTTTTGTGAGTTGTTCCTCCCTCATCAGCATGAACACACTGTTCCCTATTGCCCCTATCTAATCTTTCAAGTTGCTTTTGTCAATTTAACTCCATACAGGTAGTTCCTAAAAAACCATGATGCTCAAGGTAGACTTTTTTTTTACTAGATAAGCTAAACCAATTTTTGGTTTTACAATGACCTCAGGAAATATTTTTGGTTAAGGTTTAAGGATTATTTCAGGGCACGTTTCAGGATTTTTCCACCCTCCATTGGCTCCAGAAAGTCTAGAGCTCATAAAAATTTAAAATTCTGTTTCACAGTTTCCCAGTTTTGATCAGGATCCTTCTATGAAATCTTTGGTCAAAATGTCCAGGCACCGTTCCATTCCTCTGGTCTCTGGGCAAGGGAGGTAGTTATTCGTGGAGGCAATTAATTACATATTCCATATTCTCTTCCTGTTCTTGACTCTCCTTCTTCCTCTGTTGCTCTGGGTGAGGAGAGAATAATTGCTCTTTGGATTGCTGCTTGCAGGCTTTTAAGACCCCAGGCATTGGATGATGAGCAAGGACATAGATCATAAGTGCTAAACATGTTATTAGGCCAGTTGACTGAGATGTGCCATGAAACCTTAACAGTAAACTTCCATGTCAAGGAAGCAAATCCCTTGAGGTGTTTGGTTGTACATAAGCAACCTCAGGGACTACCCTTTATTTTTTGTTTTGTCATTGTAAATGTATCAGTCACACAACTTTTGCCAAATCAGCTTTTTACAGAGATGTACAACTTACTTCCAGCAATTATAATAATGACTGGGAACCCTATCCTTAATGTGAAATTTTTATCACCATTAGCAGTTAACTCCCATTTCCTCCCTCTCACCCCTGATAACCACTAATAAACTTCAGTCTCTGTGTATTTGCCTTTTCTTGCCTTTCTATGCAAATAAAGTCATCAATATTTACCCTTTTTGTGATTGGCTTATTTTGCTTAGCTTAATTTCTTTAAGTTTAATTCGTACTGTAGCATATATAAAACTTCATTTCTCCCTCTGTTTCAGTAGTATTCCATTTTATGTGTGTACCACATTTTGTTTTCCCAGCTATCTGTTGATGGGCATTTAGGTTGTTTCCACCTTATGGCTCTTGTGAACAGTTTGCAATAAACATTGCTGTCTGTTTTTTGAGTCTCTGCTTTCAGATCTTTAATTGCTGGGTTAGGAATTAAGGCTGCTAGCCAAATGGTCAGCAGTTCAAATCCACCAGGCACTCCTTGGAAACTCTATGGAGCAATTCTACACTATCCTAGAGAGTCACTCTAAGTTGGAATCAACCTGATAGCAAAGGTTTGGTTCGGTTAGTTCTATTTTTAATTTTGTGAGGAATTGCCACACTGCATTCCACGACAGTGGCACCATTTTTCATTCCCACTAGCAAAGGAAAAAGTTTCAATTTCCTCACATGCTTGTCAACATTTGTTGCTATGTGTGTGTGTGTGTGTGTGTGTGTGTGTGTGTGTGTTATGTGTTACTTTGTATACCTACTGCCATTAGGTCAATGCCCACTTGTAGCAACCCCATAGGACAGAGTAGAACTGTTCTACAGAGTTTCCGAGGAGCACCTGGTAGATTTAAACTGCCAACCTTTAGGTTAGCAGATGCAGCACTTAACCACTATGACAGCAGGCTTTTCTTTACCTTCTATGTATATTGTGGGTAATATAATACACATGTTATTTTTGCCATGTGGGAATGAAATGGCATCTCATTTTTGTTTGTATTTGCATCTCTCTGATGGCTAAAGACACTGAACATCTTTTTAGGTGTGTGATGACAACCCGAATATCTTTTTTTAAAAATGCATCTATTCAGGTCATTCACTCATTTTGTGCTTGTGTTGTCTTTTGTTGCCATGTTGAAGTTTTATACGTATTTTGGTTATTAGAATTTTGACAGACGTGTAGTTTCTGAATATAGACTCTTATCTTGTAGTTTATCATCTCACTTTTTTGGTTAAGTCTTTCCATGAGCAAAAGTTTGTACTTTTTATGAGGTCCATTTATTTATTTTGTCGTTTGCTGTTTGTTATAATATTAGATAATCCATTATTGAGAGCTAGACCTGGCAGTATTGCTCCCACTTGTTCTTCTAAGAATTTTATGGGTTTAATTCACACATTTAGGTCATCACTCCATTTTTGAGATTTTTTTGTGGGGGGGTGAGATATGTATGGATGCTGTTTCATTTTTTTCTGCATATGGAAATCCAGTTGTCCCAGAACCATTTATTGAAGAGACTCTTTTTTTCTCATCAAGTGGACTTAACGCTCTTGTCAAAAATCTGTTATTCATTGGTGTGTGGGTTTATTTCTGGATTCTCAATTCTATTCCTTATGTCTTTATTGTTATACCAGTACCAGACTATTTTGATTTTTGTAGCTGTTTAATATGTTTTAAACTCAGGAAGTGTGAGTTCTCATATTTTATTCCTCCAACATTGCTTTAGCTATTCAGGACCTCTTGTCATTCCATGTAAAGTTGAGGGTTGGTCTTTACATTTCTGTGAAGAAAGCTGTTGTAGTTTTGATCAGGATTGCATTGCATTTACAGATCACTTCGGGTAGCACTGACAAATCCATGAACATGGAACATGTTTCTATATGTTTAAGCCTCCTTTAATCTCTCTCAGCAGTATTTTCATTCTATCAGTCCTTCATGTGCTTTAGTAGATTTATTCCTAGGTATTTTATTCTTTTAGATGCTACCACAAGTGAAATTGTTTCTCTAAATTCTCTTTTAGATTTCTCGTTGCTAACATATAGAACCCAACTGATTTTTGTTTATTGACTTTGTACCATGTAACTCTGCTAAATTCTTCTATTAGCTGTAGAAGCTTTCTTGTGGGCTCTGAGATTTTGTATATATAGTGTCATATCATCTGTACATAGAGATAATTTAACTGCTTCTTTTCCTACTTGAATACCTTTTGTTTCTCTTTTTGTCTTATTGCTCTGGCTAGTACTTCTAATACAACACAGAATAGAAGTAATAAGAATAGTGTCCCCTTGTCTTGTTTCTGATTTCAAAGGGATAGCTCTTAGTCTTTCTCCATTAAGTAAGATGTTAGCTGTTCAATTTTCGTAAGTGCCATAAATCACACTGAGAAATTTCCCTCCTTTGTGATTTTCATCAAGAGAGGCTATCAAATTTTATCAGATATTTTTTCTGCATCCATAGAGATGCTCCCGGTTTTTTCCACTTTGTTCTATTGATGTAGTATATTACCTTGATTGATTTTTCTAATGTTGAATCATACCTGCATTCCTGTAATAAATCCCACTTTTACGTGGTGTATGATTCTTAATATGTTGTTGGATTCTGTTTGCTGGTATTTTGTTAAGGATTTTTAAACCTGTATTCATTAGAGGTTTTAGCCTTTGATTTTCTCTTCTTCTGGTGTGGTATTCAGGTGCATTTGCTTCACAGAATGAATTAGAGGGTATTTCATTCTTCTCCTTCTTTTGGAAGAGTTACCCAGTATTGGTATCGATTCTCTTCCAAATGTTTGGTAGAATTCTCCATTGAAGCCGCCTGGTCCAGGACTGTTTTTGCTGGGAAGTCTTTGATCATTGATTCAGTCTCTCCACTTGCCCTGGGCCTGTTGAGACTTCTATTTTCTCCTGAATAAGGCTGAATAGATTGTATGCTTCTAAGAATCAGCCCATTTAATCTAAGCTATCCAGTTTGTTGCCATACGCCAAGCCAGCCAAGTGCCGTCGAGTCAGATCCGACAGTTTATATATATATACATAAACTATTTTGTCATAATCCTCTTTATTTGTGTCAGGTCGGTTATAATATCCCCGCTTTTTATTTTGATGGTAGCTTTCTTTGTTGGTCTAGTTAAAGGATTGTCAATTTTACTGATCTTTTCAATGAAACCAACTTTTGGTTTTATTGATTCTACATACTGTTTTTTGTTTTTAATTTAATTTAAGTCTACTCTGATCTTTGTTATTTCCTTTCTTCTGACTGGTTTAGGCTGTTTGCTCTTCTCTTTCTAGTTCCTGGAATTGCTGAGTTAGACTGCTAATTTCATATCTACTCTTTTTATATAGAAGTTTATTGGTACAAGTTTCTCTCTGAGTACTGCGTTTGCTGCATTCCATACGTTTTGTTTTGCTGTGATTTTGTTTTCATTTGACTCTAAGAAATTGTGATCTCGCTTTTGATTTGTTCCTTGAACAATCAAGTTTATTAGCATATTGTATAATTTCCACATGCTTGTGTATTTTTCATGTTAATTTTTGTTATTGCTTTCACTCCATTGTGGTTAGATAAAATATCGGTATGATCTTTTTAAACTTATCAAGCCTTCCCTTGTGATCAAAAATGTAATCTAGCCTAGAGAGTTATCCATGTGCACTGTAGTGGAATGTATACTGTGTTGTTTGGGGGAGAGTGTTATATATAATGTTAAGTCTAGTTGGTTTACGATATCATTCAGGTCCTCTGTTTCCTTATTGATCATCTTTCTAGGTAGGGGTCCAATATTAAAAGTGCTGTTTTGAGATCTGCAACTGTTACTGTAGTAGTATCTAATTCTCACTTCAAATATTATCAGTGTTTGCTTTATATATTTAGGTGGTTAATACTGGATCCAACTCGACAGCACCTGGCTTTGGGTGGTCTTAATTTTTGGTGCATTTATATTTATGATTGTTAAATCTTTTTGATTAATTGAATTTTTTGGTCTATAATGTTCATCTTTAGTTCTTCTGACAGGAAACCCTGGTGACATTGTGGTTAAGTACTATGCCTACTAATCAAAAGGTCTGCAGTTCAAATCTGCCAGGGGCTCCTTGGAAACTCTATGGAACAGCTCTATCCTGTCTATAGGGTCACTATGAGTCAGAATCAAGTCGACAATATATTTTTTTAAATCTCTTCTGACAGATTTTGTCTTAAAGAATATTTAGTCTGATACTAATCCTGCCACATCAGCTCTCTTTTTTGTTACTATTTGCATGGAATTTTTTTCCATCCTGTCATTTTTAGCCTATTTGTGTTCTTGAGTTTAAGCTGTGTTAATAGTAAACAGCATGTAGATGAAGCTTGCTTTTTTAAGTGCATCCTGCCACTCTGCCTTTTGATTCAAGTAATTCCCTAGCATTTGGTATTTAGTCCATTTCCATTTTCTGTGATTACTGGTAAGAAATGACTTACTTCTGCCATTCCGTTATTTGTTTTTTGTGCTTATTGAGCTTTCTTTATCTTTGTTCTTTATTACTGCTTGTATCTGTGGTTTGTTGGCTTATTGCAGTGAGACTTTTTGGTTCCCCTCTCCTTTCCTTCTATGTGTGTGTTTTCTATGTGTTTTCTTAGTGGTTATCTTGAATATTACATTTAAGAGCTCGTATTTATAACATTCTAGGGTAAGGTGGTATCAACTTCATTAACATGTAAGAAATTTTGTATCTATGCCTTTCCTCCCCCCTTTTATTGTTATCACTAACTATGTTTTTCTGTTTCACATATCCTGTAATATAATTTTATCCTTACCTTTTATATACTTGTTATTTAAAAAAGAAAAAAAAAGTGGGATGAAACATTTAGAATTATCATACATGGATAACTTATTACTAGACTTTCTACTTTCCCATGCATTTCTCTTCATTAGGGATCCTTCTTATTACATATAGCTAATGTCTGTTGCCTTCTAGTGTCTATTTCCCTCAATCTACAGAACTTCACTTAGTAAGTTTTGGTAGGATCAGTCTGGTGGTTTTGAGCTATCTCAGGTTCTATTTGTATGGGAATGTTTTGATTTTACTGTCATTTTTGAAGGATAGTTTCACTGCATATAGTATTCTTGGGTGACAGTTGTCTTTTCTAGCACTTTAAATATACCGTTCCATTGTCTTCTGCCTCCAGTGTTTCTAATGAAAAACGGGCACCTCATCTTTTTGGAGGTCCTTTTTTTTTTAATATGATTGAATGAGAATGTACATTCCCATATAAATCACCCGACCAAATTTCTAGTAACTATCTAATCTAAACCCTCGTCCCTCACCCTCTTGCCTTTTCTACTCTTGCAGCCATCAAAGAGTCTTTTCTGTTATGCATGAGTCTGCTTTTAAGTGTTTATCGCAGGGGTCTCATATGATATTTGTCCTTCTGTTGCTGACTATTTTCACTCAACATAATGTCCTCCAATTGAAACCAGGTTAAGAGATGTTTCCTGCTGTCATTGTTGTTCTTTATCATTGCATAGTGTTTCATTGAGTATATGTACCATAGTTTACCTATCCATTCCTCTTTTGTTGGGCATGTGGGTTCATTCCATCTTTTTGATATTGTGGACTGTGCTGCGATGAACATTTGTGCACATGTATCAGTTGGTGTGCATGGACTTGATTCTGTAGGCTATATTCCAATGAGTGGAACTAGTGGGTCAAATGATATATCTATATCCATTATTTTAAGCTAGTGACAGATTGCTTTCCAAAGAGGTTGGACCATTTTGTAATCCCACCAACAGTGTAGGAGAGTTCCAATCTCTCCACAGCCTCTCCAGCATTTAGTGTTTTGTGTTTTGGGGATCATGGCCAACTTTGTTGGGCTGAGATGGCATCTCATTGTTGTTTTGATTTGAATTTCTTTAATAGTTAATGATCGTGAGCATGTCCACAACTGTTTTTTGGCTGCCTGGATCTTCTCTTTAGAGAATTGTCTGTCCCTCTCCTTTGCCCATCGCTTAATTGGATGATTTATCTTCTTCTTATTGATATTTTGTAGTACCTACAGAATATGGAGATCAGGAGTCAGTCTGACATAGAGTTGCCATTTTTCCCATTCTGTAGGTAGTCTTTTAATTCTTTTGATGAAGTCTTTGGATGAGTAGAAGTGTTTGATTCTTAGTAATTCCCACTTATCTATTTTCTCTTCTGATGAATGTGCTTTGTCGGGATTTGAAGTCTGTCTATATTGTGTACTAAAACTTCCATTGTTGACCCTATTTTATCTCGGATGAGCTTTATCATTTTAGATTTTATATTTAGGTCTTTTATCCAATTTGAGTTGATTTTTGTATAAGGTGTGAGATACGGTTCTTGTTTCAATTTTTGGCAGATAGATATCCAATTTTGCCAGCACCATTTGTTAAAGAGACTGTTCTTACCTCAATTTAAAATCTTAGGGCCTTTGTCAGATATCAGTTGTTCATAGGAGGATGGTCGCATCTCTCGGGTCTGTACTCTGTTCCATTAGTCTATATATCTTTTTTTGTACCAGTACCAGGCTGTTTTGACTACTGTGGCAGTGTAGTAGGTTCTAAAGTCAGATAGAGGGAGGCTTCCCAGTGTGTTTTTCTTCTTCAATAGTGCTTTACTTATCTGGGGCTTCTTACCTTTCCAAATAAAGGTGATGATTTATTTCTCCATCTCATTAAAAAATGTAACTGGAATTTGTATTAGGATTGCATTATATAAGTAGATTGCTTTGGGCAAAATAGACATTTTCACAATATTGAGTCTTCCTATCCATGAGCAGGGCAGATTACTCCACTTATGTAAGTCTGTCCCAGTTTCTTGTAGTTTCTCTTTGTAAAGATCTCTTATTTCTCTAGTTAGATTTATTCCTAGATATTTTGTCTTCTTGGGGGCTATAGTAGATGGAATTGATTTGGCGATTTTTTCTTTAATAATCTCACTGTTGGTATAAAGGAATCCTATTGATTTACTTATGTTTATCTTGTATCTTGATACTTTGCTGAACTCTTCTATTAGTTCCAATAGATTACTTACGGATTTCTTTGGATTCTGTGTATAAACAATCATATCATCTGCAAAGAGGGAAATCTTTACTTCTTCATTGCCAGTGCAGATGCCCTTTATTTCTTTGTCTTGTCTAATTACTCTGGCTAGACTTATAGCACAATGTTAAATAGAAATGGTGAGAATGGGCATCCTTGTCTAATTCCTGTTCTCAAAGGGAATTCTTTCAGTCTTTCACCGTTCAGGATGATGAAAGCAGTTGGCTTTGCATAGATGCTACTGATTACATTGAGGAATTTCCCCTCTATTCCTATTTTCTGAGCGTTTTAAGCATGATTGGGTGTTGAACTTCGTCAGATGCCTTTTCTGCATATATTGACAAAATCAGGTGATTTCTATCTTTTGTGTTATTAATGTGGTTGATTATATTAATTGTTTTTCTGATGTTCAACCAGCCTTGCATCTGTGGAATGAAACCAACTTGATCATGATAATTTTTTTTTTAAATATGCTGTTGAATTTTATTGGCTAGAATTTTGTTGAAGATTTTTACATCTAGGTTCATGAGTGATATTGGTCTGTAATTTTTTTGTGTGTGGGGTCTTTCCCTGATTTTAGTATCATGGTTATGCTGGCTTCATAGAATGAATTTGGAAGCATTTCATCCCTTTCTGTGGTGTGAAATAGCCTCAATAGTATTGGAGTTAACTCTTCTCTAGAAGTTTGGTAAAATTCTCTGGTGAATCCATCTGGGCCAGGACTTTTTTTTAGTGGGTAGATTTTTGATGACTTTTTCAATCTCTTCCTTTGTGATAGATTTATTAAGTTGATCTACTTCTCCTTGTGATAGTCTTGGTAAGTCACATGAATCTAGAAATTTGTCCATTTCTCCTAGGTTTTCAAACTTGTTAGTGTACAGCCTTTCATGCTATTCTGTTATGATATTTTTTATTTCAGCTGGGTCTATTGTAGCATCTCCCAACTCATTTCTTAATCAAATTATTTGTACTTACTGCTGTTTCTCTTTTGTAAGTTTGGCCAAAGGTTTATCAATTTTGTTGATCTTTTCAAAGAACCAGCTTGTGGTTTTGTTAATTTTTTCAGTTGTTTTTCTATTCTCTAGTTTGCTTAATTCTGCTTTGATCCTTATAATCTGTTTTCTTCTGGTGCCTGAGGTACTTTGTATGTGACAATTTGATGTCTGTCATTGCTTTCATGATGCTTTCTTTATCTTTAGTTTTTGAGAGCCTAACTATGCTGTTGCTGTAGGGTTAGGATGAGCTGGAATTGACTTGATGGCAGTGGACTTTTTTTTTGTTTTAACTATTACATAGAGCCCTGGTAGCACAGTGGTGAAGAGCTATAGCTGCTAATAAAAGATTGACAGTCCCAATCAATTTGCTACTCTTTGAAAATCCTGTGGAGGCAGTTTTGCTCTGTCGTATAGGCTTGTTATGAGTCTGAATCAACTCAGTGGCAGGGGGTTAAATATGTATGTTGTAGATACCTTTGGTTTTATCCTGCTAGGGATTCTTTGAGCTTCTTGGATTTGTAGATTCATGTTTCATGTTATATTGGAGAAATTTTCTGTCATTATTTCTTCAAATACTCTTGCTACACCTTTCTCTGTCTCATCTTTTTCTGGAATTCCAAAGATAAGTATATTGCATCTCTTGTTGTTGTCCAATAATTCAGCTAAACTGTGCTCATCCTTTCTGTACCTCTGTCCTTGTTACTCTTCACTGTCTATAATTTTAAATATCTTTTTCTTTAATTCACTGATTCTTTTTTCTACCTGATTAAATCTGTCAGTAAGTCTTTTTACTGTATTTCTCATTTTAATTATTGTTCCTTTTATTTGCATCACCTCCTTTTTATAGATCCTCATTGTGTTTTTGTGTTGTTTTCCTTATTTATTTTAGTTCTTTGCCTATGTTTTCCCTGAGTTCTTTGATTCTGTTTAACACTGATGTATTATATTCTTCCATTTTTTAAATTATTTGATCATCCTTAGGAAAAATCCGGGTGGTGCAGTGGTTAGGTGCTACAGCTCCTAACCAAAGTCAGCAGTTAGAATCCATTGAGTGCTCCTTAGAAACTCCAAGTGGCAACTCTACTCTGTCTTATAGGGTCATGATAAGTAGAAAACTACTTGATGGTAGTTGATTTGCTTTTTGGTGTTTGGTTTAGTCATCCTTAGAAGTGCTTTCACTCCCTTTTCCATGGTCATTGTTTTTCTGTTCTTTGTGCATGTTGTGATTTGAGGGGATGTTGGAGTTTTCAAGGTTGGTAACTTTTTCTGTTTTCCCCAGTATTCAATATTTTTGCTTGCACTGTTTTCAGAGATTTTAGCCTTTATTTTCTGTTCCTTCTCCCTCTCTGTGATAGCTCCTTCTCCGTTCTGGGTTTAATTAGGATTCTATGGTTCTGGATCTCATTTTTCAAATTTCTATCTCTCCCAAATACACCAAGAACATGTTGTCATCCATCTGTTCACCAGTGGGTACTGACACTCAGACAAAATATCATGTACTAATTAATCTTTCTATCAGTTTATTACTTCTTTTTCCCTCTGTTTCTGCAATCATATTTTCAGTCAGAATACTCCTTACCCAGTGTTTCAGTCAGCTAGGGCTGCTCTAACAGAAATACCACAGAGAGGATGGCTTTAACAAAGGAAGGTATATTCTTACACAGTCTGGTAGGTTGCAAGTCCATATTCAGGGTGTCTGCTCCAGGGAAAGGCTTTCCCCTTGTCAGCTCTGGAGGAAAGTCTGGTGTTGCATCAGTCTTTGTCCAGGGAGCTTCTTGGCATGGGAACCTCAGGTCTGAAGGATGCGCTCTTCTCCTGGTGCAGATTTTTTGATGGTAATGAGGTTCCCCATTCTCCTTGTTTCTCCTTCCTTTTATCTCTTGCACGCTAAAAGGATTAAGGGTGGGGCAAGCCATATTCCAGGGAAACTCCCCCTACAGCAGAGCAGGGAAGTAATCCTATGCAGGAGTTTACAGCCCCACCCTAATCCTTTAACATACAGTTTAGGGAAACCACAGAATGGAGGACAGTCCCAAGATACTGGGAATCATATCCCAGCCACATGGCTGCACATATTTTTGGGGGGACACAATTCAACCCATGACACACAGGAAGCCCCCTTTGGGATTGGGTGTTGCCCTCCAGTTTTGCCTGAGATTTCCTTGCCTGCTCTGTGGAGGCTGCTTCTATCTGAATTGGTATTTAGGAGAAACACAGGCAGACATTCTTGTTTCAGGAAGGAGAGGGGCTCATACTGTTCAGAAAGATGTCTTGGAGTCTTAGAGTCTATCTTGTTGGTTTCAGTGCCCTGATGCCTTGTGGTCATTGTGACAGCAGTCTCCACTTACGTGATCTACCTTCTAACTCCACTTTAGTGAACGTTCTGTAGGATTTTGTCATAGTTCAGAAGCTGACAATTACTGTTTCGGAGAGGCTGGTCACATTCCTAACAGACCTACACTGATCCCCAGGGAATGGTAGTCCATTGGTTAAAGGCCTGGGCTAAGGGTGTACAGGGAAGCAGGTAGAGTTCTGACTGTGGGATCAGACTGCACTACATTGTAGCAGTCTTGGCAACCAACAATAGCAGTTTGGGGAAGGAGTGTCATAGTGGAAATGAGGGTAGACAAACCCTCATTGACCCTGGAGAGATTTGTCCTGTTGATTTCAGAGACTAAAGCTACAGAGTAGCAGGCAGAGTTCTGACTTTACGCACATGGGGATCATTGGCCTTTTTGCTGTCAGAGCCCTGCTTGTAGTATGTTTGCTGTGGGTATAGCCTCCACTAAAGGTGCCTGTCTTTTAGCACACAGTAGCTTCAGTCAGCAGTCATCAGCATTGACCAAGAGCAGGGGAAGACAGATCAGAAGTAACCTTCTGGAGATCTATCCTGCTAGTTTTAGAGGCCTGAGCGATGGGTACAGAAGAAGGCAGGCAGAGTGTTTGCTACCAGAGTGTATTCCACTGCATGGGCCCTCTGTAGCAATTCATAGTAGGCTTGCAACTAACAGTGTCTGAGTGGAGGAGGTGCCGGCACACTTCAAAAAGACAGGTTGGGAGATTGCCCTTGTTGATTTTAAGGCATAAACTTGGAGTCCTGTCTTCTGGTACAGGCAGGGGCTGTGGTGGTTAGAAAAGCAAGCTGTTTTTCTGAGGGCACTACTACAGTTCACAATAGCCAGTGGCCTGTGTGGCTAGGGACTGTGGGGTGGTGGCAAGGGACTGTGGGATAAGTGATTTCCTGCTTTATTAGGACTGCCAATTAAATTCTTGAACTCGTCTTAGAAAAAGTGCTACATATCTCACTGCTGAATATGATTGAGGTCACCTCTGAAATATTACCCTTGGGGAGGCTTGCCCTAATGCCAGCACATGGTCTACCCTTCAAAGGGATTTTAGAACTCTTTCTGGAATGGCCATCAGAGCTGTCATTGTATTGCGTTTGAGGTCCTGAATGTCATCAAAATTGTTTCCTTTCAGTATTTCCTTTATCTATGGATAAAGAAAAAAGCCATTGGGGGCCATTTCAGGTGAATGATGAGGGTGTTCCAATAGTTATTTGCTTACTGGCTAAAAATTTCCTCTTAGACAACTATACAATTAAGTTTGCAAACTTGCCACCTTGCCAGTGCAATCACCATTCAGAAAGAGTTCCAAAATTTCTTTGAAGGGTGGACTAGGCTCTGGTGTCAGTGCTTAGCTTCCCAAGGGAAGTATTTTGAAGGTGATTGTAGTAATGTTCAGCCATCAGGTATGTAGCACTTAGAGAAATTAAGTTTGTGGACTTAATTGCCAGAGCTCATATTCACTTTACTCATTGGTTCTTGCCTGTCTGTCGTTCCCCACTGTTTTTTTCCACTCCCTAATTCAGAGTCCCTCAAAGCTAAGCATTGTTTCCTTGTATAGGGGGCAGGGGTGTTAGAACAGTGGCTTGTTTACGTCTCTGTCTTCCGGTCTCTTCTTCCTGGCTGTACCTCTAGTATTCCTCATAAATCACTACACTCTTCCACCATAAATGTATTATTTCCTTTTGTTGTTATTACATACAGTAGATCATTATTACTTTTCTACCTCAACATTTACTTAGATTTTTCTATATATTTGCTAATTTCTTTGGCCACTATAGTTTGTTTTTTTCTTCTGGCTCAGGTTTCTTCTGAAGTTACATCTTTTAGTTATTTCTTCAGAGACGAATCTGAGGATGGCCAACTCTACCAGTCTTCATTAAAAAAAATTTCTTTGTCATAGTCTTAATGTTAAATTAGAGTTGACCTGAGTACAAAATTTTAAATCGTTTTCCCATAGCAATTTGGGACTATTACTCTGCGTCCTGTCAGTTCTATTTAAGCTGATGAAAAGCCTATATCACTTTAATTGTTGCTCTTTAGTTAATCTGAGTTTTTTCTCTGATTTTAATATATATGCATTTTTATTTTTAGTATTATGTGTTTCTATTATGAGAGGTTGAGGTATGAGTTTATTTTCTTTTACCTAATTTAGGACTCAGTGGTTTTTCTAAATCTAAGTGTTGCTGTCTGTCTTAGTTATCTAGTACTGCTCTAACAGAAATACCACAAGCAGATTATCTTAACAAAGACAAGTTTATTGTCGCACAGTCTAGTAGGCCAGAAGTCCAAATTCAGAGTGCCAGCTCCGGGGGAAGATGGTCTTATGCTGTCAGCTCTAGAGGAATGTCTCCATCAATCTTTCCTTGATTTAGGAGTTTCTCCATGCAGGAACCCTGGATCCAAAGGACACACTCTGCTCACAGAGCTGCTTTCTTAGTAGTGTGACATCTCCCAAGTCTCTACTGGCTTCTCTCTCCTTTTATCTCCTGTAAGATGCAGGCTACACCCCAGGGAAACTCCTTTTACAAAAGTAAGGGATGTGATCTGAATAATGGTATTACAGTATCACCCTAATCCTCTTCAACATGACACAGTCCTGCCTTCTTAACCGCCGGCAGAAATTAGGACTTATAACACATAAGAAAACTGCACTAATCATTAAATAGAGGACAACTATACACTACTGGGAATCATGGCCTAAGCAGGTTGGCACACATTCGGGGGAAACACAATTCAATCCATAACAGCATATTTCATCTAATGTGAAAAGTATTTAAATATTATGTCTTTGAATATTGCTGCTCCCTTGCTATTTCATTTCCTGCCCCTACACGCTCCCTCTTACATATATGCTTAACTATCTCATCCTTTCCTTCATGTCTTTTAGCCTTTTTTTTTTTTCTAGATGGTATTTCAGTCTCCTTAACTCTGTACTAGAACCCTGGCAATGAAACTGTGAAGCATGTGGCTGCTAACTAAAAGACTGGCTTTCAAATCCACCAGCTGCTCCTTCGGCACTTCTACTCTGTCCTATAGGATTGCTGTGAGTTGGGAATCCACTTGACAACAGGTTGGTTTGCTGGTTTTACCTCTGTACTAATTGTGGATAGTTTCCTTAGATATATCTCCCACTTCATGCATTAGCTCTCTAGATACAATCACTTCACCCATTTAGTTTTATTTTATTTTATTGCATACATTTCTCATCTCTGGAGGTGATACTTAATTATTTTTAAGTCTGTCTTTCTGTTTTTAATTATGTTTTATTCTCTCTTGTTTAAAGCTGTTCATCCATACTATCATTCTAAACAAACTTAATTTATAGTGTCTTTCATGTTATTTTATTATATTAAAGTATGATGAGTACTAGGCCTTCTATTTCTTGTCTCTTGATTTTCCCTTATGAAAAATTGTTTTCTTCTGTACCTTGTGTTTTGGTATTATGAGTGCCCACCATCTGTAGGATTCTTGGGCACCCCAGCTGTGTAAAAACAACCCTCCCCAATACAATCAAGCAAATCAATGAAAATAATGGTTGCCATTGACTTGATGTTGCCTTACGGTGACCCCACGTATTATAGAGTGAACTTTAAACTATTTTCTTGCCTGCAGTCATTACAGAAGAAGATTGCCAGGTCATTCTTCCAAGGTACCACTGAATGGGTTTGGACCACCAGCCTTTCGGTCAGTAGCCTACATGCAAACAGTTGGTACTACCCAAGGACTTTTAGGCCACACAAGTTGTCATATATTTAGATGGTACATTTGCTTTGGTCTGGTACATTCCCTTTGTACCTTAGGTTCTTTATTTGAACTTTTCAAATAACTCTGTATTTCCAATAGGTGCATCTTTAGGGATTTCATTTTTACTGAGAATTTTTTCTTCTTTTGTAGCCAGTGGAAACAAATTTCCTCGTTGCTTACCTGAGCCTGTATCGTCTGTAGTTACTGTTTTGTCAGCTCGTGTGTTTATCACTCTGATCATAAATTTCATCATTATTTCTGAAGCAGAGAATTTTATTTTTCTTTCTTTTAAGTTCAAATATATATTTATTACCTTTTTGGTTGTATTGCATCCAACATTTCCATACATTTTCACAAAAAGAGCGATTTGTGTCAGTTCAGCCTGTCAGGTTGCTTGATGAAGAAGCCCGTTATTATTATCATTAATGTAATTGAAACACTATATACCAGAGGACTACTGTCATTCTTAATATTATTGCTGTTTCTATGCCATTTTAGGAAACTGGTGGTATAGTGGTTAAGTGCAACAGCTGCTATCCAAAAGCAAGAGTTGCTAACCAAGAGGTTGGGAGTTCAAATCTGCCAGGCACTCCTTGGAAACTCTATAGGGCAGTTCTACTCTGTGTTATGGGGTCTCTATCAATTGGAACCAACTTGATGGCAGTGGGTTTAGTTTTTTGGTTTTATGTCATATTAAGACTACAATCACATGGCTGCTGAAAAAAATTCTCAAATAATCTGAGTTATAACTTTTTCATATTGCTTTTATGTGGCTGGTTTCCATATTTTACATTATGCTTGTAGTATAGATATAGAAGGAAGTAATTTGTCTAGATTTATATCAGTCACACATAATTCTGAATTCCTTTAGGCAAAACATATTAGAGTTTTATCTTTAGAGTCCTTGAATATTAATTTTTCTCCATGCCTCTGAGATCTCTATCTTAATGTTAGCAAACTCCCTCTGTCTTTACTCATATTATGATCCAAGAAGGTGAAAGGTAGAAAGAGGAAGAGTTCAGGAAAAGTAGCAGAAGAAAACAATAATCATAACACATTGACAAAGAAAATAGGAGAGAAAATTTTTAGGACAGGAGAGGGTGAGATGATGGTATACTGAAAGAACGTAAATAAAAAAAAGACGTGAAAGGAGAAAGGGTAGGGTCTGCTAGGAGAGAGAGAAACTATACAGCATTTGGGGTGAAGAATAGAAGAAAAGAACAAGCATCATTTATGCCTCTATATGGTCGACTGGCTACCAGACAGTGTTTCTTCCTATGTCTTATGAAGCCTCCAAAAAGCGTATGAACTATGATTTATTATTTTATTTGGTAAATCAATTACTCAAAGAATTTAAATAACTCATCCAAGATCTAAAGAGTTAGTTAAAGCCAGAGCCGCATTTCACACCCAGATCTGTGTGAAACCCAAAACTGGGGCAGGATGGCAAAGGTCACTCCACACCCTCTGTGTGGAACACGGGACAGATGCCCTGCCTCTTTCTTCGTTTCTTTGCCAGCTAATTACGTCTCTGATTAGGACAGCACAAAGGAAAAGGCACAGCCGAGAAGCAGCCTGACAGCGTTGGAAAGGGAATGGCTGGGAGAAAGGGAGACGATCCATTTATAAGCTTTTTGTCCCCTAGAAATGTAAAAGCTCTCCTAGGAAGAGACACCGTGATGTGGAGAGACAACCTGGGCCTTGAAGAAGGCGTCACCCAGAGGTAGAAGGGAGTACCAGAGGAGAAGCCTCCTCAGGCATCTTGCCTCAGAAAAATCACAGAATCCAAAGCCATTGCTGAAAGCTCTTCCGAATCCTCCCTTTTCTTCATTCACTTTATCTACCTTTCTGACCAGTGTAGGTTTCTGACCAGCGTAGTGGTTCAAAACTCAGCCTCCAGTGTTTCTTGAACATCTACAACCAGAATTGACTCTGCCTCACGGTAACCACATGTATGTCAGAGCTGAGCCTTGTTCTGTGTGGCTTTCAATGGCTGGTTTTTAGAAGTAGAAGACTAGACCTTTTCTTCTGAGGTGGCTCTAGGTGAGCTCGAAAGCGTAACTTTGGCCGTTTAAGTTTTGCAGTATCAGCGGAGAATGTTAAATGTGTGCGTTTCCTAGAAACTCCTGTTTAAGACTTAACGCAACTTAGAGTTTGCCATAGTGTTTACCAAGGACACCCAGTATTATGCAGCAATTAAAAAAAAAAAGGCTTTTTTCCTGACAGAGGAAGCTGAGTATCATGTCTTCATGTTGTTAACCATGGAATGAAAGTCATGTCAGATATAAGGCCAACTCATCTAGTAATTAGCAAAGAAAGAAGGAAGGATGGGATGAAGGAGGGAGGGAGCACAGGAAAGAGGGAAGAAAGTAGGGAGAGAGGGAGGGAGAGACGAAGGAGCACTGCGGTTTTTGTTTATGTTTTTTAATTCCTGCTAATTCTGTATCACCATTCTTATTGTGTGATTCCCCCCCCGCCCGCCCTTAGAGATGGAATTTTTTTTTTTAAAGTCATTTTTAATCACTAAATTCTAGTTTAGGGTTATCGCACATCAATTTCTGAGTCAGATAAACCCATCACTTAAAATTGTCTATTCTAATTAAAGCCCAGTTTGGAGCTTTTCATCAAAAATGGATGTTTCTTTCGGTTCTCTTTCAGGTGCCTGTAGAGCCTGCTAAATCTTTCAGAGCAGGGGTGAGCTCCCTCCTCAAATCTTAAATCGTCCTGCTTTTGAACTCCCTTTCCCTTTTTAAAGCTCCTAAGGTTAAAAATTAAGCCCCCACAGTGAAGGGCACCTGTATTTGCTCTCCCTGTTATGCAGCTATCCTGAATGCTTTACAGCTGTCTAAATTAGCATAATTAAATCCACATCAATTAAAAACCTCAATCACCTCTTTCCCCTTCATATGTAGATGATGACATTTGTCTAAGGTGGGAAGTAACAAAGGAAGTTTTCAGCAGTTGAAGACCTGACTGAAAAGAAGGGTAATACGATTGGTCTATTGTCTTGATTTACCTTAACAGTGAAAGAAGTGAAAGGAGTGGTCAGCGGAGGCTGTTTGGCTAAAGGGATGTGAAGTTTGCATCTCAATGCTGCTAGCAGGCAGGGCTGACCATCAGAGATGTGCCTTTTACAACCTGCCTCCCTTTCTGCTTCTAGTAATGAGGGTAAACAAAGCACCATTAGGATTTGGGTGGTGGTGTGCTAATGGTGGTTTTCAAACTGGGAAAGAAGCCTAGCGACCTCAGGATGGTGACTAGATGATACTGTGTGGTGCTGGCTAAGAGAATTCCTGGAGATGAAAACTGACGTGAGGTCCAGGGGTTAATTTCTGGAACAGACGAATTTGCATACAAATGAAAATTGATGGGATTTCTGTTCTCCTAAATTTTCAGTGTCATCAGCATCAAACAGCAGCCCATGCTCTCTTGTCATTAGAAGAATATTCATTACTTCAGAAGAGGGGCACCTTGTTTGGTGCTAAACTCAAGGCGGATCAGGGAGTGATTAATTCGTGAAACTTCCTCTGGAGTGTGAATTTTCTGTGTGTCTTTGTAATTCTTCTAAAAACACTTTAAGATTTGTTGTTATGATTGCAAAATTTTCTGAATAACCATCGAACAGCATGTGGCTGACTATTCGGAGTCCACTTTTTTCCATCCTTATAAGCTCTTTATCCACATTTGGCTGGCCTTTCTTTTTCTGTTAGTGAAGATGGTCACAGCTGTTGACGTATGTTAAAAGTTACATGATGCGTGAGACAATACATGATGGTACTTACTAATTTTCCCCAAACACACGCTATTGCTTCATTGTGATTCTGACTTTCAGTTATCTGCTCTTTTGACTACACGGTCAATACCTGCTCATGTTGTGATGTTAGAAACACATAAATACACCAAGAAAACATTTTGTTTCAGAATCTTACTTCATACAGATAATTGCTAGTTAATATTTTATTATACATTTGGCTCTCCATATCTGAGAGTCACGCATTCTCAGATTCAACCAACCAAGTTTAAAAATATGGGGCGGAGGGATAGGAGGTGTGTACTTTTTTTCCTAATCATTGTTTCCTAAACAATACAGTATAACATTTACCTTTTATTAACCAAAACTAAACCCTTTGCTGTCAAGTGGATTCTGAATCCACTAGGTGCTACTTGGAAACTTTGTGGGCCAGTTCAACTCTGAGCTGTAGGGTCACTATGAATACATTGTATTAGCTATTATAGATAATCTGGAGATGATTTTTTAAAGTTTCTGGGAGGAAGTACTATGCTATTTTATAACAGACTTGAGCATCTGTAGATTTTGGTCTTGGAACAAATCACTTGTTGATATTGAAGGATGACTTTCCTCTCCCCACCTTCCAACTACCCGCAATTCCTTATTACTTTTAAACTATCTGCCCAGTGAACGCAGGGCCGAGGTCTGGTGATATAGCAATGAAAATCAGATAGCGCACCTTCTCACAACACAAAATCTTTCCATTCTCCACTCTGCCACTAGTGATCTGTGAGAACAAAAGAACTCACAAAAGCCTCTGAGTTTTCTCTTTGATGATAGTTGTAGATACTGTTTTCAAATGTAAATTAACAACTTCTAACTTACTTAAGGAAACTCTGGTGGTATAGTGGTTAAGTGCCATGCCAAGCCAGCCAAGTGCCGTTGAATCAGATTGGTCACTATTAAAAAGGTTGGTGGTTCAAATCTGCCAGTCTCTCCTAGGAAACTCTCTATAGGGTAGTTCTACTCTGTTCTATAGGGTCTCCATGAGCCAGAGTCGACTCAAAGGCAATAGGTTTGGTTTGATTTGGTAACTTACATCAAGGGGATGATGGCGTTTCAGTGGCAGATTCTGGATGCAGTTGACCAGTACACCTAAGGCATAGCCACCAGTCATCTGTCAGTGGAGGCTTACATGTTGCTCTGATGCTGAACAGGTTTCAGCAGAGCTAGGACCTGAAAAAAAGGCTGACTGATCTACTTATTAAAATCAGTCAGTTAACCCTGGGGATCACATTGGTTGGATCCAAAACCATTCGTAGAAAATAGCACAGGAATGGGCAGAGTTTTGCTCTGTTAGCAGCTAACAACCATGTACGGGGAAGTCTCAAGTTAAAATCAAGACCATCCCCGAGTCTGTCTTTAAGTTTAATCTGTAGACGCGTTTGAAAAAATACATAGGATTCTTATTTAGCATCAGTTGTTTGTCTTAGTACACAGCACATATTTAGGTTTCTGTGCATATGAAATGCTTAAGAAACACTTTAAATACACTAAAACACTTTAAACATAATAATAAGAAGTGTATTTACCTAAAATTTTAATACAGCAGGCTTTAGATGGTGGTATAGTGGTTAAGTACTATGTCTGCTAACCAAAAGGTTGACAGTTCAAATCCACCAGATGTTCCTTGGAAAGTGTATGGGGCAGTGCTACTGTGTCCTATAGAGTGGCAATGAGTCAGAGATGATTCTGTGGCAGCAGGTTTTTTTTTTTTATTATTATTCTTAAGTAGGAGCTATCCATAAGTCAGACATTCCTAACCAGAGGACTGTGTGCACACCAAAATATTTTATTTTTTTCCAGACATATGGTTTGTTCATGGGGACTTATGTACAGGGCAGCCCAGAGGAGCCACTGGACTCAAGTAGCTGGACCCAAGTAATGCTCCATTACTGCCTGGCAATTGGCATAGGCTTATGCCCTGTTTCAGCCACAGCTAAGATTTATTGTTTTTCTCTTGAACCCTTAGGCACCAGCGCACTCAGGGACTACCTGTTCATGACCAGGTGTTTCTTTTCTTTTTTTTTATTAATTACAATAAAAGAATAAAATTTCTAACATCTGTCAATTAGTTCATCTATGATAAACCCTTAGCCCCCACCCACTCATGTAGCCAATACAGTAATTTTTTCTATGGATAATTCTCTTGTTAAGTCTTTGTAATAGGGGTCTCATACAAAATTTTTCCTTTTGACACTGATTGATTTCACTCAGCATGATCTCTTCCAAACGAGACCGTGCTATGAGATGTTTTCTAAAACTGTCATTGTTTTTTTATCATAGCCTAGTGTTCCACCGAGTACAGGTACCATAGTTTGCTCATCCATTCATCTGTTGATGGACATCGGGGTTGATTCCAACTTTTTGCTGTTGTGGACTGTGCTGCAACAAACGTTCATGTACATGTGTCTGTTTATGTGACAACCTTTGTTTCCAAAGGATAAATTCCGAGCAGTGGAATTACAGGATCAAATGGTACATCTATCTCCAGCTTCCTAAGGAAGCGCCAGACTGTTTTCCAAAGGGGCTGTACTATTTTGCAGTCCCACCAGCAGTGTAGGAGAGTACCAATTTCTCCACAGCCTCTCCAGTATTTGTTGTTTTGTGTTTTTTGGATCATGGCCAATCTTGTTGGGGTGAGAGATGATATCTCATTGTAGTTTTGATTTGAATTTCTTTAATAGCTAATGATCACGAATAATTCTGCATGTGTGGTTAGGCTGCCAGGATATCCTCTTTAGAGAAATGTCTGTCAGTCTCCTTCACCCATCGCTTAATTGGATTATTTATCCTTTTCTTGTTGATATTTTGTAATATCTTATAGACTATGGAGACGAGATGTCAATCTGACATAGAGTTGCCAAATATTTTTTTCCCATTCTGTAGGTGGTTTTTTAATTCTTTTGATGAAGTCTTCGGATAAGCAGAAGTGTTTGAGTCTTAGTAATTCCTATTTATCCATTTTCTCTTCTGATGACTGTGCTTTGTTTGTCAGATTTTGAAGTCTGTCTATATTGTGTGTTAAAGCTTCCATTGTTGACCCTATTTTGTCTTGGATGAGCTTTACCATTTTAGATTTTATATTTAGGTCTTTTATCCAATTTGAGTTGATTTTTGTATAAGGTGTGAGATATGGGTCTTGTTTCAATTTTTGGCAGATTGATATCCAATTTTGTCAGCACCATTTGTTAAAGAGACTGTTCTTACCCCAGTTTAAAATCTTAGGGCCTTGGTCAGATATCAGCTGTTCATAGGAGGATGGTGGCATCTCTTGGGTCTCTACTCTGTTCCATTGGTCTGTATGTCTCTTTTTGTGCCAGTACCAGGCTGTTTTGACAACTGTGGCAGTGTAATAGGTTCTAAAGTCAGGTAGTGAGAGGCCTCCCAGTGTGTTCTTTTTCTTCAGTAGTGCTTTACTTATCCAGGGCTTCTTCCCTTTCCAAACAAAGTTGAAGATTTGTGTCTCCATCTTGCTAAAAAATGTTGCTGGAATTTGTACTGGGATTGCATTACATAAGTAGATTGCTCTGGGCAAAACAGAAGACATTTTCACAATGTGGAGTCTTCTTATACGTGAGCAAGGCAGATTACTAAATTCTTTTAAAATTCTATAAATTACAACAGACAGTACTGAAAGAAATCATGGTTATTTGATTTGATTTGTGTAACAAAAAGTTACATTTTTAAATAACAGATACTGTATTAATTTTCTTGGAATCCAGATTTCTGGGTCCATGGGGTTGGGGTAACCCACCCAGTCCATGAATCCTTAGGTACTCTTTTGAGTCTTCAACCTTTAAGAAATTAATTTTCCTGAAGTCACCTCAGGTTGAACAATAGCCTAGAAAGCAACCTGAAGGATACCATTTTACATTAGGCTTTGGTCTGTTTTGGAGACTTATTCAAATACAGTCAGTTTTAAGAAGTAGGGACACCAGGATTTGATTGGAAGCTATGTTTTAGGGTCTAGGACATATCATTAGGGACTATGTTTTTAAAACTGACTGACCCTGAAATCCTGCACTGCTCTGACTTTATCTCCTGAGCAATCAACAAGAAAGGAATTTATAATAGCCTTCAGGAGATTCCCCTACCTGGAGTCTGCCCACATAATCTGCTTTCACTACCTCTTCTTTAAAGCACCTCTCTGGTACTTTTGATTTGATGCTGCTCGATTAAAATAATATCTATTCACAGTAAATACATTCTATTTTACTAATCTCTGGCATTTCTCTGTGCCTTTACATAGCAGTATTTTATTTATATATATATATATATCCCTCAGTTCTTCAGAATTGTAGAACGTCCTAGCAGACATGCATTAACCTACAGACTCTTGCTATTTGTCAAGTAAGACTTGTTATTAGACCATAAAATATTCTTCAGGATCTTCACTTCTCTCTCCTAGGGAGGATGGTTCATTGGCAGTTTTTCCTGTATTTTTTCTTAGACTATTAATAATGCAAGGAGTTATGCACAAAGTTGAGAAAACTGATTTAAGAAGAGGTAGGTTAAACTTTGGAGCCATGAAATTATAAACTTAGAAATGAGGCAATGAAATTGCTGATATGTAAACTATGAAACCAAAAACCAAATTCACTACTTGAGTCAATTCTGACTCATAGAGGCCCCAAAGTTTTCCAAGGCTATAAATATGGAAACCGACAGCCAGCTGTGAAGATGGTAGAATAATGCGTCACGCAGACACTCGGTTGCCATCTAGTAGATTCCAACTCACAGAGACCCTATAGAACAGAGTAGAACTGTTCCATAGAATTTCCAAGGAGCACCTGGAGGATGTGAGCTGCCAGTCTTTTGGTTAGCAGACAAAGCACTTAGCTATTATTCTGCCAAGTTTTCCAGCAACCCGATACAATCATGCAAAACTGCCCTACGGGGCTTCCAAGGAATGGCTGGTGGATTCCAACTGTGATTCTTCAGATTAGCGGCAGAGGTCTTAACCACTGTGACACCAGGGCTGCAGGTTAATGTGTATGGAAATAAAGTGTATCTTCTTTAACTTGGAACTTCTTATGCAAATATGAAGTCTATTTCTGGTACTTTAATGGATGTGTGAAGATTTTTACCAGAAATACCTTCAAGTGTTCATCAAATAAGTTATTACTATTATTATTTTTTGTGATTATGATTTGCTGAAGGGTAATATTGAGCCTAGAAATATTTCAAAGTTCAGGTACCCTGTTTAGACAAGGAGTTTTGTATTGATTCTAGTCTAACCTTATACTGCAAATATGAGAAAGACATAATTAGAAAATTTGGTACAATATTTAGCTCTGGACGCTGTGTGATGGAATTGTCTGACTGCTAAGCAATTGAAGCTTGTTTGCATGCCAGTGTGTCATGAAAGGCAAACTTCAAAGAAAATATTGTATCTCCCAACTCCAGCTCCTGAGTATCTTGGAAGTATAATACAGCAAAGCTTAAAACTCCCTGCTGAGTAAAGGGCAATTTGACACTGAAACTACTGTTAAATCACTGTTGAAACACTGGTTTGCAAAAGAGTTCTTATTAGATAAATACACTTAAAGCCTCAGAAGGCAGGGGGAAAATACACTAAGTCATTGGGAAGAAAAAAGATGGGGAAGAAAAATCTTTAAAGTTGGACAGTATGTTTTGACAAAATTTGGAGATTTTAAAACATGTATCTACACATTTATTTTATAAATTGTACATAAGACTGGCTCCTTTTCCAGTGCAAAATCAAATATTTAGATTTTCAAAAACCTATGGAAGCCAGATTTTAGACAAAAAGGGATTTTTTTGTCAGACTGTCAGTCTCTGAATTTCATCACAATCTGTTCAGCTGTTTTTGTTGCAGGCAGGCGAAAAATGTACTGGGTAAGTGTGTGTTTGTATTTATTATTAAAATGGGGATGCTAAATCCTGCTTTCTAGCAGTCTTCACATTCTTTAAGTCTGTGTTGGTCACAGAGAAGCAGACTCATGGTGTACAATTATGAGAATTCTATGAAGAGGAGCAGGAGACAGGGAGTGGGGTGGGAGGGTGATGGCAAAAACCAAGGACCAGCTCCAATCTGCACAACATGGTTTTCATCTTTTTTTAAAGTGACCCTAGCACTTTGTCTCAATACCTTTCCCTACACCTGCATGTATTGATTCTTGCCTTGATAAGCGGTGGTGAAATTACTTGCTGCTGGCAGATCTGAATATGTTTTGTTTAATTGTCACTATTCCTCACTTTGTCCTCTGCACTTATCTAAAAAACAGTACCACGGGCTGAAGGTTCCAAAGTCACTTAACATACGGGTATGATTACAGGCAAAGATTGCCTATTAAAGAAAGAAGTTGAGGGAACATTATAATAAAACAAACAAGCTCTAGATTTTATATAATCTCTATGCTTATGGACCTGATTTTTTGGTATGGTGAGACTTTCTGATACATAATATTTGAAATACAGAGCCACACCTAACCCATCTGGTAGACTCCAACTCTATAGGACAGAGTAAAACCACCCTATGGCATTTCCAAGGAGCGCTTGGTGGACTCAGACTGCTAACCTCTTGGTTAGCAGCCATAGTTCTTAACCACTAGGCCACCAGGGTTTCCTAGAGCAACACCTAGGTGTGGTGAAGTTCAAGCTGGTATCATTCTTCTCTCACAAGAAGAAGAGAGTACAGTTGTTCCTAATTACAGATTGACTATTGGAGTATGAACATTTGAGGTCAATTTTCATATTTTACAGAACTATAATACAGATTAAATCTTTAAGTGAGATAAATATACAGGTTTACTGGAACTCTGGGTTTCTTTGCTTCTGGCTGATTTCATATCAACTTAGTGTAAGACTAGTATCCCCATTCTGATCAGAAGTTCAGATTAGCACTTTTATATGTTTCTGATTAATACCACATGGGAAAAATGAATGCTTATTGTTTTAGAAATGTGGTTTGGAGACAAATGCATTCTAAACATTGGTCTTTGGAAAAAAATAATTAAAAATGGTTAGGAGTCACTGAGGAGGAAAATATGACCCAGGAATCCCTTAAGATTGTTTCCAGGCCCCAGATCTCTGAATTCTTTTAGAATGAAGAATCATATAGTATTAAAAAAAAAAATCAACAACACTGTTGTCCAGTACATTCTGACTCATAGAAACCCTATAGAACAGAGTAGAACTGTTTCACAAAGTTTCTAAGGAACATCTGGAGGATTTGAACTGCAGACCTTTTGGTTAGCAGATGTAGCACTTAACCACCACGTCCACCAGGCTTTCCATATAGTATAAAGAGCTCATCAAAGTATGGCAAAGTGGTCCTTCCTCCAAACATTTAGCTAAGTGAATAGTATTGCTAAAATTGCAAGGAATAATAAAATTCCCCCATATGTTGTATGTGTTGACACAATAATGTCTGTCCCCTTCCCCAAAAGGTCTACATTCTAATCCCAGGAGCCTGTGAATATGTTATTTTATACAGTAAAAAGGCCTTTGTAGATGTGGTTAAGTGAGGACCTTTAGACAGAAGATTATCCTCGGTTACGTGGGAGGGATCAGTGTTGTCATATGGGTCACTTACAAGAGCGACACAAGAAGAGTCACGGTCTGAAAAAGAAGCTGTAATGAGGGAAACACAGGGTGGTGTGATGTACCTGGAAGGCAGAGGAAGAGATTTTGAGTCAAGGAATGCAGCTGGCCTCTTGAAGTTGGGGAAGGCAAAAAAATAGACTCTCTGTAAAGCCTTCAGAAGGAACACACCCTGCCAACACTTTAATTCTAGCCTTCTGACATTCAAACTGTAAGAGAATACGTTTGCGCTGTTTTGTGGCACTGAGTTTTTGGTAATTTGTTACAGCATCCACAGGAAATTAATCTATCATGGCAGAGACTGGCTAACTTGTTGCTCACAAATCCCCTTTCCTCTTCCTGAACACATAAGAAGGCTTTGTATCCCAGCTTCTCCTGGTTTGAGCCACACGATCACATGGCCAACTGGAAATAGATGGAAGTGGCATATATCACATACACAGACATCACAGCTATAAATCCTCCTGTGGGATCTTTGATGGTCTCTCTTTTCTTTTGGCAGTAACAGTGAAAGCCATGTGTTGGAATCATAGGACACAGAATCCAGAACTTCCAGTCACCACTAGCAAAAGAACTTTCCTGGTGTTAATTCATTGACTTTGGGGTTGTTACCGTCACGACTGTTTTAGTTGTCTTTACTAGCATAATACCCAAGAAAAACATCCTGAAGTTTGGGCAGCAATAGATGTGTTTCATTGAAGAAATACTAGATAAAATACAGAAATCCCATTTTTTCTAGTCATTATACAAAGTCAAAAGAATGTAGGAAAGCATGGTTTGGAATCCAAAATTTCAAAGAACTCTACGGACTCTGTATTAAGTGCAGGACACTGCAGTAGGAAGTGGAAAGTCCAGTCAAGAAGGTTGGCAAGTTGCAGTGGATGGCACCGCTCTGGAGTCTTACCTGCCAGGATTCAGCACACCTTCTTCTGGTAGCCGCCCTGCACTGTTTGGTCAGGGGAGAGACGTGGAACTCAAGTTATGTCCGTCAATCTCTCCTCCAGGAATTTGATTTTGTACAGAATTGCAGAGTGGTTGGAACTTCCTGGATATCCAGGAAGGTTCTGTTCTTTTGTTTGTTTGTTTTGTTTCCCTGTTTTCAAAGACCTAATTATTCACTTGGAGTCCTTAGGTGACTCAACTAGTTAAGCATTTGACTGCTAACTGAAAGTCTAAACCTGTTACCAAAAAAATTCCGGTGGCAAACTTGTACTGCCTGTTACTACCAAGCCGATACACAGAGACAGGGATTGAATCTCTTAAAAGCATTTTATTCAGATCACCCGCAACCTTAGAATATGGTAGAGTAGCACCCTAAAAACCGTCTTAACATTTCAGTCCAGGCTGGCACGTTTTATAGGAGGGCTTAGGGAAGGCAAAGGGGGTAGACATGAGAGCACTCAGAGGAAGCGAGGCTGGTGGAGAAACACAGTTTCTTTGTTTCAAAACCTGTTGTCCTTGATGTCTGGAGTCTCACTGTTGCTGTTCTGCACACTGGGCTTCAAAATGATGTCACTCCATCTGGTCGGTGCTCAAGAAAAGCCTGAGAAAACAATCTCTTAATCTTTAAGAGCATCATTTGCAGGGAGGTTACAATTTTCTCTGTGTCAGCATTCCAAGAGGGCAAAAGGAGTTTAACTACTGAGAGAAGCTAGCTAAGGATTTTTCTACAGCTATTAACTTTATCAAACCCACCAGGAGGTACCCCGGAAGAAAGGCCAGGCCGTCTGTTTCTGTAAGGTCACAGACTTGAAAACACTGTTCAGCAGTCAACTCAGTGGCAATTAGTACTAGTGGTAGTTACTCCAGTTGACGGCACTTGGCTTGGCTGGTAGTTATTCCTTCACTCAACAGGTATCTATTTACCTGCCAGATGCCTCCCAGATAGCAACAACAACAACAAAATTGCTGTCCTAATAGTGTACTGTTTTGTCTGTTGTGCATAGAGTTGCTATGAGTTGGAGCTGACTTGGTGGCACCTAACAGCAACAACAACAGTCTACCGAGCAAGAACTGGGACAGAAATATTGTGCGTGAGAATGACAAGTGTTGGGGGGGTGGTGCAGGGGAAGAGGGACAGAAGATAGAAAACTTCACGGTTGGGTGGGATGGACATTTTCTGTAGGGGGTCAAGGAAGGTCTCACTGAAATAGTGATGCGTCAGAAAAGCCTGAGAGGCAGCATGAGAATGAGACAAGAGTAAACCTGGGGAAATGGCCTGAGATGCAAAGGGTTCCTGGAGATGTATTTGAGTGGAATGGAGTGAAGGAAGGATAGGGTGGTGTCTGGAAATGACTTCAGAGAGTTCTGGGGGTCAGGGAGGATCCCTAGGGCCTTACAGGGCTGAATAAATAGGTGACTTCATAGCTGAGTGAGATGGTCACCATTAAAATTTGTAAGAATAGTGATATTTTTTGTCTTATATTTTAATGTGATCTATTCTCATAGTGGAGCCCTTGTGGTACAGTGGTTAAGTGATAATGCTGCTACCCAGAATGTCAACAGTTTGAATCTGCTATTGCTTCTTGGAAACCCTACGGGGCAGTTCTACTCTGTCCTACATGGTTGCTATGGGTTGAATTTGCCTTGATGACAACCTGTTCTTTTTTTTTATTTTCTTCGTGGTAGAAGGAGTCTCAGTGGTGCAATGGTCAAAGCTAACTGAAAGACTGGCAGTTCAAACCCATTAGCCAGTCCTGGAGAAAGAGATGTAGCAGCCTACTTCCCTAAAGGTTTGCAGCTTTGGAAACGGTTTGCAATGAGTTGGAATCAGCTTGACAGCAACCGATTATTCTCTTCCTCAAGTTGAAAATAGCCTGAGGGGAGGCCAAGGGCAGAAGCTGGGAGACCATCTAGGAGCCTACTGCATTCACTCAGGTAAGGGTTCCTGCTGGCTGGGCAGAGTGTGAAAAACCTTGAGGTGATGAAAAACTGTTGAATTTTGGTAATACTGTTCAACTCTTCCTTTGAGAGCTGCTTCATATTCTTCCAAGAAATTGCTTTCATCTCTAAAGTTAAACATTCAGGAGTTTTATTCTTGCAACTGAAGAACGTAGTAGGTTCAGAATGTATACAACTAGTAAGACAAATAATAACTTTTTACTAGCTGGATGACCTTAGGTAGGTCACTTGATCTTTCTGTATCTTGGTAGCTCACCTTCAAAACAGAGAAGTAGAAGTATATTGACCCATATGAAATTGTCATTTTTGTAGGTTAAAAATGGTTGAAGATCAACATTTCTATATGGTTCGTCATACCAAAAACCAAATCCACTGTTGTCAAGCCAATTCCAACTCACAGTGGCCCTAGAGGTCAGGGTGAACCGCCCCATAGAGTTTCCAAGGAGTGCCTGGCCTATTTAAACAGCTGACCTTTTGGTTAGACATAACACTTAACAAATTGATTCATCATAGAACCTACCGTATTGGATGTTGTGAGGATTAAATGAGCTAATACATATAAAGAGCTTAGAACAATGCCTAGTACCTCATAAGAGCTAAGGGTTAGCTATTACTTTGATTATTGTTATCAGTGTTTCCCAGTGTTCTTTTTCACTCCTTTTCTAACTTAGCCCTTCTAAAAGCCTACTGGAAATCCTGGTGGCATAATGGCTAAGTGCTACATCTGCTAACCAAGTGGTCGACGTTTCAAATCTGCCCGATGCTGGGATAGGCAGGGTAGGCAACATGTACAGAAGAGGCTTTTCAGAGCACTTTAAAAGGTGTCTGTTCACATATCATGCCATTTGATTCTCAAAACAACCTCAGGAGGTATGTAGCATGCAGCATATGTAGTCAAATCTGCTTTGCTTATTTAAATTAACTACTGAAATACTAGCAAATAAGCCATTTACACGTTTGATCTTTTTTATTTTTTTCTCCAATAGTTATGGGTTGAAATTATTGTATGTTCGCTTTCTCCTGGGACAAAGCAAATGATAAGATGCATGAAGGCAAAGTTTGGACATCTTGACTTTAACGATGCAATTCAATGATCACGTCCTCCTTGGAAACTTCCCATAGTTCTTGTGGGTGGATTTCTCACTCTGCCCTCCTAGTGCCATTGTGCTTTCCTCATATCTGTTAGGACAGAGAGGTGTTTTGAAATAGTACATGTAGCATGGTAATCTCTTATTTATGTGCTTATCTCCTGTGGTCTGACGACTTAATTTTCTCTGATTTCTCTATGCTCAGCACAATATCAGACACAAAGTAGCTGCCAAATAGGATGGTTGGAAAAATAAGGCAGAAAAAATTAAGGAACTAAGTGAAGCAAGGAATAAATGATTATTCTGTTTTATTCGTCACAAAAACCAACATCGCAAGTAGTGAACTGGATTGTCCCATTTCACGCAGCTAGTAAATGAGTAGGCCAACAGTTAAGCCCATGCTGCACAAAACTATGCCCAGAATACCATCAAATGTGGCATAAAACTTCAGCCCAAATGAAGCAGTAGGTGTATAGTGTGTTCAGCCTTCAATGTGCCTACCAGACGAAAACTCAGCCCAGATGGCATATCCAATTTAATCAACATCACCTGTGAGCCAAACTGAACAGTAAATGTTAAGACAGGATCACTAATAATGGGGACCTGGAATGTAGCCAGAATTAAAACAATGATCTGCTTAACAATCCCTCTGGGCTGGATGCATGTGGAGAACAGATAAACGCTGGATATCGAAACAGCTGTTCTATGGCAAACTGAAATAGGGCAATCATAGATAGCAAAGGGAGAAAGAAACACTTGAAAGTTGTCTTAAATAAAGTAATGCTTTAAATAGTGTGTGACCTAGCAGTGGCCTTTTAGGAAACAGCCACCACCCACAAGCCACCTTGGCATGCATTACTAGAGAGCGAGGTAGCTTTTGGTGAGTAAAACCTATGAAATTATAAAAGGCAATGTCAACTGGCAACAACTAGTCCCAATATACACAGATCGTACTAGTCAAAACACTGCTTTGGAGTAGGACCAACTGGCGCTCCAAATTCAAATTCAATATATCACCGCCTACTGAACTTTGCCTTCTGTGTTTGACAATTCTCCACGAAATTTTGATAGGTATTGCGTAAAATACTGTTTTTTTTGATATTCTTTTAAAGAATAGGAAGGTATACATATGTATATGTATAACATATTTAAGGGTGTATTTACGTGATATCTTCTCAGCAGCATCATATGTTGCCTTAGCTCATAAGCCAGAGTTGGCGTTCAGAATATTTCACCAACCAGCACAGTGAAGACATATACCAACCAGAATGCCAACTAGTACATCATCTTAGCTTGCACCAGCTATTGTCCCAATCAAAGACCATTCTTTTGGGTTGATGATTATAGACTGTGTGGTAGGATTATACACGTATGGTATGCTCAGAAAGGACTTCTTGATTGATTGATTCTACATTTTCATTTTTTATGCCAGTCTGTCATTTGGGGAAATCCCATATCCGTGTGTAATTTATCATCCAACTATATTAAAATAACCATGCCAATTACATTCCCAGGAGTAAGGACTAATGAATAAACAGGAAACCAAGTAAAAAAATCAATCTTCTTCTTCTTTTTTTTTTTTTAATTCATGTATTCAACAGATACTTTTGAGTAAATATTCCACATTGCCACACCAGTGTCTGGGAAAATAGAGATGAAAAGAACCATGCTGACATTCAAGGAGCATAGAGCTTAGTAGAAAGAAAAATTTGACCACTGTTACTACCAACCATAATATAACCAAATGTTTTAAGAATAATTTCAGTATAATCATTTTAACAGCTGTAATATCACCGTAGGATCACTAAGTATAGTTGAATTTCATGTATATAAACATTGGATCATCTCATCCAAACTTCCCAGTGTGGGAATTCCCATCACAGCTTCCCTAAGAGCAGGTTTGCAGCTTTGTTTGAATACTCACAGTGCTGGGAGAGAAACCATTGCCTTGTGAGGGAAACTAGACAATTTTCAGAAAATGAATTTTCATATTTAAGAAAAATAATATGCAAGATATACAATAACTGTGGATTTTCTTATATGCCGTTCTGTAAATTGTTCACTAAAAATTTAGGTAAATCAGATCTTAAGATCCAAGAGATTTTTCGCTTCTAACCAAGATGTCTTCTAGATTTTACCATTAAATATAAAAATGCATTATCAACTGTAACAGTCACTAAATCTCAACAGCTCTATGATAATACATCATGAGAGGGTGTTGATGTAGAAGATACAGGAAAGCAAAAGGAATTTTCATCGCCTTCTCCTGTCCTTATTTAGTTGGATCATTTGATTCTACTTGCTAAGTTATTCACCAATTAACTCATTTAACTTTAAACAAAACTTTCAGTGTTCTCTAACTCTTTACCTGTGGGCAAACACTGACTATCTTCTGAATTCCTGTACCCTGATAACCAGTAACCAGTTGCTGTCCTGTCGATTCTGGCTCATGAACCTTGTGCATAAGCCTAGGTTACAGGCCAACACAGATGCCATCCCAGACCTTCAGGAGCTTATAGTCAAGTCAAGAGAGGTAGACACGTGAGTAAACAAGAACAGACATGCAGCCGGAACATTTGTGATAATCTACGAGCAGGAGGGAAACTCTAGTGGTACAGTGGTTAAGCGCTACCTCTGCTAACTGAAAGGGCGGTGTTTCAAATCTACCAGATGCTCCCTGGAAATTCTATGATGGGGGTGGTTCTACGCTGTTATATAGGATCACTATGAGTCAGAATCAACTAGACCGCGCTGAGTTTGGTTGGTTTTGGTATGGGCAGAAGTGGTCAGCAGTATCTTCTGTAAACATTAGACTTCAACACATTAACCAAGTTCCACTGAGAGAAAGAAATAATGAAACATACATATTTTTTCACCTGATGCCAAAGCAGCCAAGTACCGTTGAGTTAGATCTGATTCATGGCGACACTAGAGGCCAGATTTCAGCCTTTTATAGGATACCTACTACTAATAATCTTTGTGTGTGTACACACACACACACACACACACACACACACACATATACATATACATATATCCCAAAGCCACTGCTGTGATTCCAGCTCATTTTGACCCCATAGGACAGAGTAGCCCTGCCCCATAGAATTTTCAGGGAGCTCCTGGTGGATTTGAACTGCCAACCTTTTGGTTAGAAACCGTGGCACATAACCATTTAGCCCCTAGGGTTTCCACCTTGTATGTAGATTGTTTAATTAGAGTGTTCTCCTATGTTTTCAGCTTTCTCTGTTTCATTAGAATGTTCTCCTATGTTTTCAGCTTTCTCAGGATTCATAATGACTTCAATATGTTCCTGAAGAAGCATATCAAATGGGTTTTAGACCGTTAATAAGTTGCTGATGGGGAAACTATCCAAAGCTACCCAAAGTAGCATCTTATGTATATCCTGGAGATTATTTCATATATACAAATTTGACATATACACACATGTATATATGTATATATATTGTTTGTGTTACCTGTCATAAAGCTGACTCTGATTCACGATAATCTTATGTACAAGACAAAATGATGTCCTATCCTGTGTCTTCTGATCACCAGCATGCTTGAGTGAAGGTCTCTTTTGCTCTCAGTGGCTCTCTGCTTTGCCAAGCATGGTGTCATAACCCTGGTAGCATAATGGGTTAAGTACTACATCTGCTAACTGAAAGGCCAGCAGTTCAAATCCACCGGACACTCCTTGGAAATTCTATGGGGCAGTTCCACTCTGACCTCTAGGATTGCTGTGATTTGGGTCTAACATGACAGCAGTGGGTTTGTTTTGGTTTTCTTTTGGATGGCTTATGCAAAGCAAGTAAGTCAGACAGTGTTCTGTGCTCCATAAGATTTTCATTAACCAAGTTTTCGAACTAGATTATCAAGTCTTTCTTCCTAGTCTGTCTTAGTCTGGAAGCTCTGTTGAAACCTGTCTGCATGGATGATTCTGCTGGTATTTAAAATACCAGTGGTGTAGCTTCTAGCATCATAGTAATATGCAAACCACCAGAGTATGACCAAGTGCCAGACAGGTTGTATGTGTATGTTTGTGTATATATAGAGAAGCACATTATAATTTCAAGAAATTATAAGGTATGAAATGTAAATTATCACAAATGTTTCCTACCACCACATTCCAGATTATTTGTTCGAGTTTGACATCTGCCTTGAGGACCAAAATAATTCTATTGTCTTGCTGACATTTTTTGGTGTTACTACCAATTAAACTCCAACTGCAAAGCAGCTTTGTAAAAGCACTGCAGTGTCACATTACAGAGAACAGATGTCAAAATACAGGTTCACGAACTTGAAGCAACTCACATAGATAGAATATTCAGGTATGCTCTATGACCACAAGAGGAGAAAGAGAAATTGTATTTTTTGCATTTCAGTGATACCAAGGATAGACTCCTTGATAGGCCAACAGAGAGAATTTTGTTCTCAGTATTCTGTGAACAAAACACTTAAGAGAATGTATGTATACAATAGTTTAAAAAAAAAAAAAGGGTTACTGACACAGATGCCAATTTGCTGGGGCATATGGAACATTTACACTTGCCTTTTTCTTTCTTTCTTGCTACAGCTGGTGCTGATTTAGTATGTGAAATTTTACTAGCAGGAGTGCTAATCAAGACAGAGATTCTGTAAGGATTTAGTCATTTATGTGAGGGAAGCTACGAGTACCATTAAAAAGTAGAAGATCATCTTATGGAAAAACATTATCATTATCAACCTCATTTTTAAACAAAACAGACACAACAGAAATGTAAGTATCACTTTAACAGCAGAAAAAGTCAGAATGTTTTCCTGATTACATTCTAAGAGGCTTCCACCCAGGGTTTAAAGGTTTGGTGGAGGCATGTTCAAATCTGACAGTGTCAGATTCATGCAGAAGGGTGAGCCACTTAATGGTTAGTTGTTTACGTTTCCTATGTAGTAGTTTATCAAAAAGCCTTTTTTTTTTTTTTTGAGGAAAAAACAAAAAACATCAGTTTCCAAAAGACAACAAATTTCATCCTAATGATATAGAAAGTGAATTCATTTTCCTGTGTCTCTTTGGGATGCTGGGGGAGAGTGAGAGGAGTCAGAATTTGATTTTCCTCTTCTAAAGGAGAAGAAAAAGGTTTGCAATGTAAGGCCTACACTTTGCATAACAATGGCACTCATTATACAGGGGTTGGGAGAAAAATGGAATGAAAAAACAAATCCTTTCCAAGTAACAACACAATCATTGCTGGTACATTAAATATGTTGTACAGGTGGCTTGGTAGAGTTGGAGACCTGAACGGCAGCTACAAGACATCTGCTGCCTGAAGAAACTTGCAATGTGGCAAAGTGGTGTTTGTAGCTCCCTGTGGAAGGGTGCCAGCTGCCCAGGGCTCTGCTCCTACGGATGAACGGAGAGTCTTGTTGGTGCCTCAGATGAAACAGCACATCATTTCCACCCTCCTCTCCGTGAGAATTTAAAGGACAAGGACGACTTGCATTGAAAAGCCAGTTAGATAGTGGATGAGTCATAGATCATCTTTCTAATATTTCCAAGGGCTTTGTCCATCAGTGAGAAAACAGTTGCACAGCCCTCCTATCCAACTGTCATTATTCTCTTTTCAGGTTTAGTGTCTGTGAATCACGCAAGTTATTTATTATTACCAAGACTCATGTCTTAAAAGACCTCAAAAAAGGTTTCTGGAGCAAGGTAAGGTTTGCTAACAGGAAAGTAATAAAGTATTATATAAACTAATTAATGATTATCAATGTTTTAGATGGTTTAATAGTTTTAGAGCATTTTGACATAAATATGGCACATAAAAGCAGAATACACATTATCACTTATAAATAACTACTAGTAACTTACTAATTAAATTTTATTTATTGAGTACCTCTACATGCCAAGTGCTATGTTAGAATCAGGAGACACAAAGATTTTATAACACAGTCCATAGCCCTTGCTCTGAATCTACAACATTTAAAAATTAATTAGTAAATCTCTTAATTATTTTATTTACCCAGGTTTTAATAACAATTTTACTAGAAGCATAACCATCTGGGCTATCTGATTAAAACTGGGAATGCTGATGACCCACACTTAAATCTCAGAAGAGAAAAAAGATGAATAGATTTGTGTCAAATTTTAAGACAAGTGATATCTGCTTCTTTTCTTCCTCTTCCATCAGAAATCACTTCCATCTACAATATTCTTCAAGAAATAAAGTTTCAGGAAAGAAAATGGCAGCTGGCTCATGGGATATTGGTTACTCAAGCACATTTAACAAGGGAGAATAATGAAATAATTTTTAATAATACAAAAATGAGAGAGGTGAAAAATGTGCTCTTTTAAACCCATATATCTGCGTGCGTGCGCGCGCGCGCACACCCACACACCCACACACCCACACACACCCACCCACCCCTCAACATACACACAATCTAAACTGCGGTGATTTCTAAGAACTATTACATTCTCTCCGAAAATTCAGTAAGGCTCTGCTGAAAGAAATAACTCTTGTTTCTAAAACTGAATCTAATGAACGATGTCTGAGAATATCCTCAGGGAGAAAATCATTTCAGTAGAAAATATTTGTGATCTGTTCCCAGGGAATAAAAACCACCCTTACTTCTTAAGCTATCTTAATTCTGTGCTTAAGCATTTGTCATACTGTTTATGTTTATAAGTAATCAGAAAAAATAAAATATCATATTCAAATAAACAAGCAAACAGGTATTCATTTTCTTTAAAGACATCAAGTTAGTCAGCTGAACAATAAATTAGGATGGTGTACAAATTGTTGACAGTGACAGCAAGCATATGGCAAATCTGAACTGTCTGCAGGTCACTGTTTACTTGTGCTTTCCAAAGATCTGTCAGTCACTGTTAGAATCTAAATACACATGTTAATGGGTAGAATTCAATGGTATAAAATCATTCAGTAAATTCTTGGAACAAGTGATTTGTGTGTGTGTGTGTGCGTCTTTGTCTCTCTTATACAAGCCTCCTTCATAACCGTTTTACAAAGTTTTAGCCAGAAATAACAAGCACTTTGAAGAATAGTGCTGCTTTTTCTTTGCAGAGTTAGAGGAAGAAAAAAAAAAAAAAAAAACCACACACACACACACACAATCACATGGTGTGTGGGTATCAGGATGTGGGTATCAATTGGTTTCTCAAAGAACCAGTAGCATAGTCAGATTGATATGCTCCCCAGGATTATAATTGTCCCTGTAACTATGATTGTACCTTTCTCTGTAGCAGTAGAAAGCAACCTTTTAACTTTTCTTCTTCCATCAGTATACCCCTGCCTTCTAAAGCCAGTAATGTTTTTGGCATGGAGACCAACAACACTACAACCATAATATTCTTTTTCTAATGTCACAAATAGTAAAAAGGAAGTAAGAAATGATAGCTGGAATGCAAAATGAAGTGGAGTGCCTGGTACAGATAGGAACATTATAAGAAAAGGTGGGTGAGACGGAAGGAACAAAAGAGAAGATTTGAAATATGAGTCTTGAAACAGACAAACCCCCAAATATCCAAAGAGATGAGGGCCCCGTACTCAACAACTTTTCCTGAGTGTGTATGAGATTTACAAAGCCCAATTTCCGGGGCTGTGGGAATTGAGGAGTAGACGTGGCCCCTCCCACCATCCCTTCCCGTGGACCACTGGAAGTGTACCACTGAATGTGCCAATTGCACATCCTGCAACACTTCTTTCTTCCCTTGCAAATTTTGGTAGGTCTGGAAGTCTTGGTTTACAAACAAGGGTGTTTCTACCAGGGATCATTGTAAGAGCACACTGAAAGCAAAGCTGCAGCTGCTGTTGCCTCTGGGCTGTCCTGTGGCAAGCAAACACGTTCCCATTCTGGAAGAAGTAATTAACCGTGACCGTCCTGAAGAAGTAGCGTTACGGCTACGTGATGGAAACGATGGGAGCCATTCATGGGCCACTTCTGTCCATGTTAACTGTAAGAGAGTTAAGCACAGTCAATATATATAGCCTGAGAAGAGTGTCTTAGCCCTGCAGGCAAGTTACCTGGGCGAGTTAAAGCACTAGCTGGAGGTGAATAGAATGTAACATAGGTAGTAAAGGAGAGAAAGGATAAATTTCGTTTACAGCCTCAAATTTCGTTTACAGCCTCGGAGGCAACTGCAGGGACTGTAACTTGTCCCACTAAACCTCCCTTCTGTAAGTATTCCCAGAAATTTTGACCAACCAGAATTCTGGAGAAGCTGTGCCTACATGGAAATACTTAGTTATCTTAGAAATTATATTGCCTTACATAAAGCAGTTTACAAAGTTTCTTATGATATGGCCAATTGTTTCTGATAGACCTCTGACAAATTATTTAGCCTAATTTGTGAATATGTGTGTACGTGTGTCTGTGTGTGTTTGTGACGTGATAATATTTGCAACCTTCATAACTGCTCAGTGATAAGCAAGGTTGCTGGACTAGGTCATGAATCATGCCACCTGGCTTTCCTTCAAATTCATGCCTCCCTACCTCAGCTAGACTCTCACTGCTGCTCAGTAGTTTTTCTGTCTCTCTCTTTGTTTTTTCTTCCTGTTGTTGTATTTCCTATGGCTGCTATTCCAAACCTTTTGCACTTTCCTGAAGTCCAAAAAACTGTTCCTTTGCATTTAATACAAACATATGGCCTCAAGTCACGCAGAGACTGAAGCTCTTCAGTCCAAATTCTTGACTTCTTAATCCTCTTTGGCTTTTGTGGCATTATTCTCTTGGGGATTCCTTTCTGTTTTTCCTTTTCTCACTCCTATTCCTCGTCTCACCCTTCAAGCAGAGGTTTCTGTACAATTCTTTCTTTGCTCATCATTACCATCTATATTAGTTACTCAGTGTTGCTGTAACAGTAATACCATAAGTGGATTGTTGAAAAGCAGAAATTCATTCACTCACAGTTTAGGAGGCACACCAGCTCTAGCAAAAGGCTTTTTGTCTCTGTTGGATCTGGAGGAAGGTCCTTGTCATCAGTCTTCTCAGTGCAGGGACTCTAGGTCCAAAGGTCATACTCCAGTCCTGGCTCTTCTTTCTTGGTGATTATAATGTTCCACTTCTCTCTGCTCAATTCTCTCTTTCATATCTCAAAAGAGATTGACACAGTATACATCTTAATACTGTAGATTGAGTCCTACCTCATCAACATGTTAGCATTTAGGATTTAAAATGCATAGGATAATCACATCAGATTACATGGTAGACAACCACACAACACCATGGACTAACCATGTGCACACATATTTTGGGGGGGGTGCAATTCAACGCACAACACCATCCTTCTAATAATCCAGGGACAAAAGTGTTCAGCAGTTTTTCTTAGTCCTTGTATCTGTTCTGTCCTCAGATTTGTCCAAGTTAGAACCTCCTTTTCTCCATCCTAAACATCAGTGGTAGTAGCCGTCAGTGATTCTCTTATTTATGTCCAGCAGAATAATCTTAGTCAATTTTCTCTACTGAAATACAGTAGCTAAGGTCTTAGATTGATTCCCTACTTTGACTTTTTCAAAGCTATTTTATTTCCTTCCCAGTTGTATATCATTAAAAAAAAAAACCTCTTTCCCTGTTTACAAAAAAATTTACTTGAATTTTTGCTAGGGATCGCATTAAACCAGTGTATCTATTTGGGGAGAAATGATGCCTTCAGTATGTTAAGTCTTCCAATTGATGATGTAATATAAGTCTTCATTTATTTATATCTGAGTTGCATCTTGTATAGTTTTCAACATACAAGGCTTATATATATTTTGCGACATTTGCATGCACTTATTTCTAAGTATTTAGTTTAACTTCTTGTTGTAAACTGTATTGTATTTTTGGTTTCAATGTCCATGCTTTCAACAACAGCATATAGAAATACAATTGAATTTTGCATGGGTGTCTTGTATTCTGTTTGGAGTTTGTTCAGTTTCCTGAATCTGTAGGTTTATGTCTTTTGCCAGATTTAAGAAGTTTTAGCCACTGTATCTTTGAGTATTTTTCCTGCCTCACTTCTTATCTCATCCTTCTAGAATTCTGATGACACAGAAGTTAAATCTTTTCGTATAATCTCACAAGTTATGAGGCTCTTTCTGCTTATTTATTTTAGTTTATTTTCTTTCTGTTGTTCAGTTTGGATAATTTCTACTGCTTAGTGTTCCAGTTGGCTGTTCCTCTACTTTCTCCCTTCCATTAGACAGTTAAGCCCATCCACTGAATTTTTTAATTTGGTTATTGTATTTTCCAGTTTTAAAATTTCCATTTGGCTCTCTTTTATATATTCTATTCTTCTGCTGAGGAGTTCTATATTTTTATTTGTTTCAGGTGTGTTCGCAGTTGCTCTTTAAAGCATTTGTATCAGATTGTTTTAAAATCTTTGTCAAATATTTTTAACTTTTTTTTTTTTTACCATCTTAATGTTTTAATTTGCTGATTTTTTCATTCAGTCTGATATCTTCCTGGGTCACATATGGTGATTTCAGGTGAAACCTGAATCCTTTCATATCATGGTATGAGATTCCAGATCTTATCAAAACCTTTAGTTTTAGCTGGCTTTTAAAGACACTGCTCTGGCAAGAGTAGTAGAGGGGGAGACAGCTGCCTTATTATTGCTATAGAGAGGTAAAGGTCCAAGTTCCCCACTCCATTCCCACTGCTAGTGATGTAGGACTTATGAGTGGGTCCTCCAATTCATACTGTATTTTCCTTTTCCTCATGTAGCTACATGGTCTCGACTGACACTGCGATAGAGATACCTCATTCAAATTGGACAAAGGTGAATGTTCTAAGTTTCCACTATGCCTCTTCAGGTACCGTCTCAGCAGTGAGAGGGTGAGGTGCCATGTGGGTGCTAGACAGGGATGATACAGCAGATGTCCCACACCGTTTCCACTGACATCATGGTGATGTCTTATTCATCTACTGCTGCTCTCACAAAAATACCACGATAGTAAAGCTTTAACAAAATTTATTCTTTCACAGGCTGGTAGGCATTAAGTCCAAATTCAGGGTAACAGCTCCAGGGGAAGGCTTTTTCTCTGTTAGCTCTAGAGGAAGTTTCTTATTATCAGTCTTATCCTGGACTAGGAGTTTCTCCTCACAGGAAACCTGGATTCAAAGGACACCCTCTGCTCCTGGTGCTGCTTTAATGGTGGTATGAAGGCCTCCCTCTCAGTTTGCTTTCCTTTCCTCCTATCTCTGGAGAAGTAAAAAGTGGTACAGGCTACACCACAGGGAAATTCACTTTACATTGGATAAGGGATATGACCATTGTAAAGGTATTATAATCCTACTCTAATTCTCTTAACGTAGTCCAATCTTGCCTCATTAACCACAAACAGAGATTAAGATTTACAAGACACAGGAAAATTAAAGTAAAAAAAAAAGTGCAGGACAACCACACAATACCAGGAATCATAGCCTAACCACGCTGACATATTTTTAGCAGACACGATTCAGTCTGTGACAGTGGGAAGTCTCATTGCTAGCCAGTGGAGTTGAAAGTTGTCAGTTTCTCTGAAGGCCTACTTGTCCTTTTCTGATTCAGTGTAGTAGGGTGTGATCTACCTCATTACAGTCTGGCAAAAGTGGCAGTCTGCTCCCAGTGTGGTCTTTGCTGGTGTGGGTAGGGATGGAGCTGTGGAACTTTTCCCCTGTTGTTTGGCTGAAGTAGAGTAGTTGTTTTTTACATTTTCTGTCTTGCTAGGCTTTGTCTTTCTTGGTCTTTTGGCTAGAGAGAGGACACTTGTTGAGAATTTTACGTGTTGAGAATTATGCGTGTTCCCATAGACATTTTTGGTTTGCTGGCTTCTTTACTTCTAAGTTTAGGATATGTGAGCAAAGCAAAAACTCAGGGAGATGGCTATCTCATCTTGTCATTTCTCTGTTCCTGTGATCTCTAGCTGGTTTACCTTTTTAAATTCACCTTTCAGAGTCTTTAATATTTATTTTATACATGATGGGTAGGGTTTTTTTTAAACTGCATTTGAAGTCATAGCAAAAAAAAAGACTTTACTGGAAGCAGAAGTCTTTTCTGGTTGGGGTTTGATGTGAATTGCTCTGAATCTAAAAATAAAGTTGGAGGAAAACAAGCATCTTTATGATAATAAATCCTTTTATCCATGAACATAGTATATCTTTCCATTGAAGCCTATTTATATTTCTTTCATTAAGGTTTTATGATTTTTTTCTATATATTTGGTTGGATTTATTTGTAGATGCTTTATATTTTTAGATACTATTTTCAGTAGTAGCTTAAAAATTACACATCTTTATCTCTTATTTCAATGTGTAAAATACAATTGACCTTACATTTAACTTATACATAGTAATTTTATACATTCTAATAATCTTCTTTAGATTTTAAAAATAGATACATCATAATATTGCTTATGAATTGTGATAATTTTATTTGTTCTTTTCATTCCTTTCTTTTAACTTTTATTTCTATTCCATGTCCTATTGTAAGAATCTCCAGTGCAACGCTGAATGGAAATAGAAGCGAAAGGCCATTTTGTCATATTCCTGAATTTAAGGATAATTTTTATGACAACAAATATAAGTATTTTTGTAGTTATAATTTATAATGTTAAAAAAGATTTATTATATCCCTAGTTTGCTAGGAGTTTTTGCCCAGTGATTTTTGAATTTTACTACTTCACTGCATCAATAGGGGTGATTTTGATTTTCTCCTTTAATCTTTTAGAGTGACGAAGTATTCATTTTCTTATACTGGCTCAACTTCACTTTCTTTGAATAATCACAATTTATTATTATGCATTTTGTGTTTCATATATCCCTAGATTTAGTTAATACGGTTTAGTATTCTTCTCTCTTTATGTGAGATTGGCCTGTAATTTTCAGTTTTCAAACTGCCTCTGTCTAACATGTGTATGTCATATGTATGTACACACAGACATACACACACACACACAGCATTCTTTCTCTTTTTTCCCCTGTTAATTATTCTTGTTAGAGATTTGCCTCATCATAGAACTTTTTGCTCTGTTGATGGTTTGTATTATATCTGTGATTTTCATTTTGTTAATTTCTCTCTTACTGTCTTAGGCTGGGTTTTCCAGGGAAGCAAAACCAGTAACATGTGTAGGTACAAGGAAAGATTTATAATATATCTAGATAGATAGATAGATACAAATATAGGAAACAGCTCACGTAATCACAGAAGCTGAATGTCCCAAGCTCTGGCACAAGCCTCACGTGGCCACGGAAGCTGAGGAACCCAAAGTCAGCAAGTCAGAGACCAGAGTTCTAGATCACCATTTGTGCAGGTCAGTGGATCCCAAGCTGGTGGCGAGACGAACTGACAGAGGCTGGCAAAACCAGGATCAGCAGGTCAGGGAGCAGGAGCAGGCAGAGGCTGGTGAACCCAGGATCGGCAGGTCAGGGAGCAGGACTCTCAAGTGCCGACTGTAAGGACTGATGAGTCCAACAGCTGCTAGTTAAGTCCCAGAACCAGACGCTGGAACAAGAGAGCAGGAGCTCCTGGCCATGTGAGCGACCACAGCCGTAGTAAAAAGTTGCGAGATGAGAGCCGAGGGGCAGGGAGTCACCACAAACCCTGCCCTGCCACTTAATACAGCAGCCAAATATGTAGTAGACAAGTTGACATAATCCTGACCACCCCACGTACTTTACCATTTCCTTCCATCTATTCAGTCATCCCTTGGTATCTGCAAGATGGATTCCAGGATGCCTCCAGACAGCAGAATCAGTCCTTTACATGTTTCCTGTACACAGCCTCCTATGTACTGTAATTCATTTCTAGGTTACTTACAGCACTTAATGTAATGAAAATGCTATGAAGATAGTGGTTTTATCACAACTGATGACTTTCTATGGAAGGTAGCCCTTCTCTAAGTTTCTTGAGCTCTTCTGGGACCACTGATGCTGCATGGACTTTATTAGCCCAAGCCATTCACCTGTGGTCTTGAAGCTCTGGAGGCTGCAACACTTGATCTACCTAGCTGTGCTTTACTAGGCTGAAATTCCTCTCATTCTTCTCAAGTCTTTCACACTAAGCCTTGAAGGGATTGTTTTGACCACTTCGTGACTTATTAGGAGCCACTTTTTTTCACAAAAACATACAGTGCACACAAGTGGTGAACACACAAGAGGTGACATGAACAGTGCTCAAAGGAGTGGGAAGAGACTGGGGACCTGTGAATGGCAGAAGGCAACAGCAGTCATTGAATTTAGTACAGTGTGCAATTACACCAAATCTAAGTTTCACTTGTTGGAATTTTTTTTTTAACCACATATTTTTAATCTACTCTTAGTTGAACGCACACAAACAGAACCCACAGGTATGGAGGGCTGACTCTATTATTTGTTTTGGTGTGCACTTTTTCTCTGGCATCAGGTTTAAATCCTTTATCCAGTGCATGACTCATTGAGATTCAGGTTCTAAGCCATTAGGAATAAGCAGATATCCCCAGGACAAAAACCCACTCCAAATCTCTTTTACCTTCTGAATTCTTTGTCATCATTTCCAAGGGGGAAGAATGTTGAATGTACCATGCACTGCCAAAAGAACAAACAAATCTGTTTTGAAAGAAGTATAAACAGAATGCTCCTTGGAAGTGAATACGGCAAGACTGTGTCTTCGATACTTTGGCCATGTTTTCAGGAAGGATCAGCCCCTGGAGTACAATATCATGCTTGGTAGAGTGGAGGATGAACAAAAAAGAGGAAGACTCTCCTTGAGATGTATTGACACAGTGGCGGCCTAAAAACTACTGTGGACATAGCACAAGACTGGGCAGTGTTTCGTTCTGATGTTCAAAGGATCGCTATGAGTTGGAACCGACTCAACAGCACCTAGCAACAACAACAGCATTTTCAAGGAAATCCTTTATTTTTATAACTGCTCATCTAAGCATTACAAAAAGATGTCTAAGTATATGTATATATACTTTTTACCACTTTCAGGTATCTTCCCAGGAGAAGGTCTCTGGGTGTTGAGAAAGGTTTGCACATGGTTGGTAACCAATGGATGGGTGGTTCAAGCCTATCCAGCAGTTCTTGCATAAAGAAGCCCTGCTTCCATAAGGATTACAGCCCAAAAAAATGACTCTAAGGGGCTCAGCTCTACTCTTTAACAGAGGGGGATGCCCCAGTCAGAGTCAACTGGACTACAGTGTGTTTTCCCATGAGAAGTTTCTTAGGAACTACACTTCCTTATTCCTCTCGCTCTTCATGACTCCCATTGTCTAGAAGCAACATCTGAACTTCTTTGCATATTTTCCTAAGGGATATGATCTCAATCTGCTTACGTCGGCTTGATTTCCTGCTGGGCAGTTTCCTTTTCTATAAGGAAATTTCTTTTCAGTTCTTTTACATCTGGTTCACTGTTACGTACTAGTGATAAAATCAACCTACTGCCATCAAGTTGATTCCAACTCACGGCAACTGTATAGGCCAGAGTAGAGATGTCCCATCGAGTTTTCAAGGAGTACCTGGTGGAGTTGAACTGCTGATCTTTTGCTAGCAGCTCTTAAATGCTATGCTCCCAGGGTTTCGTACTGGTGATAGTATTGTAATTTTATAGTTCTTTGAATATATTGGAAATCATAGTGGCACAGCGGTGAAGTGCTAGGGCTGCTAACAGAAAGGTTGACAGTTCAAATCCACCAGGCACTCCCTTGGGCAGTTCTGCTCTATCCTCTTGGGTTTTTATGAGTTGGAAATGACTTGATGGCAGTGGATTTGGTTTGGCTTTTAATTGAACATACTGGAAACCTTGGTGGTGTAGTGGTTAAGTCCTATGACTGCTAACCAAAAGGTTGGCAGTTTGAATCCACAAGGTGCTTCCTTGAAAATTCCATGGGGCAGTTCTATTCTGTCCTCTAGGGTCCTTATGAGTCAGAATCGACCTGCTGGCAATGGATTTGGTGTTTGTGGTTGAACACGTCAGCACTCTGTTCCATAACATTACTAATAGGTCATGTGGTTATTTCTTTCTTTCTAGCACTGCCTTAGTTTCTTAAGCTTGCCACAACAACATATCACAAAATGGGCAACTGTAGAACAGAAATTTATTTTTTCACAGTTCTAGAGGCTGGAAGTCCAAATTCAGGGTATTGGTAGGGCTATGCTTTCTCTATCTAGGCTGGTAGACCTGGATGTGAGTGGCATTCTTTAATTTAGATACAGATTCTCATATGTTATCTTCCTCCTGTGGCTGTGAGTCTGCTCCCAGGTCTATCTTCTAGGATTTAAAGGGATTAGGATTATGACTCCCCCTACTCTGGTATTACTTTGTTAATTTAACAGATAACATCTGCAGAGGAAAACCTCATTTTTCCCGAAGAAGCTCACATTCTCCAGTGCAGATGTTATATTTCAGCATAGATTTTTTTTAGGGGACACAACTCCATCCACAATGGCACAGTTCGATATTTCTTGAAGGGAGGACTCCATGCCCACCTCTCATGCTGGATTTTGAGTTTCTTGAGGAAGAACTATGCCTGACACAAAGCAGCTACTCCATCAATGCTATGAAATAAATGAGTATAATTTTCAGTTTCTCTCCTTACTCAACAGACATTTCCCCCTCCCCCAGTCTCATCTTCAATACTCTGGCTGCTATACATCCGCAAGATAATACAACCTTATATAGTCACTTTTTTTTTTTTTTGCCCTGTAGATTCAAGCACCTGTGGCCCAGGTCTTAAATGGCTTTAACCAAATTACACCAAGCATTTTGGTTGTACCTTCAGGTTCCGGACTCTAATTGCCTGTAATGAAACACTGGAGTCATAATTTGATGGTCTGTGGGTTTCTCAGCTGTTTCTGTCTATGAGAAAATATATAATGGGATATTTTGCACGTGACTGTCTATATTTTATAAGCAACACATCAGTGTTGTGTAAATTTTGTGAACAACTTCTATTATCTTTGAAACCACAGAAGCAACAAACAGTTATAATTATAGCCTGAAGAAGCTATAGTGTTTCAAATATGCCTACAGTAGTGGTATTACAATGAGAATGTTTTGTGTGCCTGCAGCTTTCACTGTGCTTGGTGACATCACAATTATACTAAATTTTAACAGAAACTTCTGTCCTTAAACAGAAACAGCTTGTCTGAAAAATCTAAGAGTTTTCTTTCTTTTGAATTCTTTGATTCCTCTCTGAATAGAAGTGGTAGAAATGGTAAATATCGTGGCCTAGCTCCCTCCTTTGTTACTTCCCGGCTGCTTTTACTATCATGGAGTAATGGTGTTCTCCTTTGCTCCACATGGGGAACGAATGCACGTTATTTAAAACTTCTTTCTGTGCATCTGCTACTTGTCAACTCATGATCTTCTGATCCTTGAAGATTTGACAACCCTGTGATTTGCTGTAATGGAATTACTGAAAAGTTATCAACAAAGACGTTGCAATGTAAGAATGCAAAGTAAGTCCTTAGATGTTTAGAGAGAAATGAACTTCAAAAGAGAAGTAGCGGCCACAAAGAAATACCTGAATCATACAATTTTTGGTGTGGTTCTGCATGTCTTTAATTTTGCCAACTGGGAGAGAGGATGTTTATTTTGCCTCCCCTTTTCCTCAGATGTGACCTACTTTGTCTGTACCTTATTCAGTAACACCTCACACAGTACTGAATACACCTCAGGCTGGGAGAGTGGGATCAAAGGGACTGTAGTCTGAACTAAAAGAGTTGGGTTTTAGCGCTGCTTTGTCTTCCCACCTTTACTATTGACTGTGGCACAAAACGTAGTCAGTCTTTCAAGTTTTCAGAGCCTTGGTGTTTTTTATTTGTAAAATTTAAATGGGTTACACCAGGGATCCTCAAAGTGTGATCTCTGGATCAGGACTGCTAGAGTGTCATCTGGCAACTTGACACAGCTAAGCATTTGACTGTTAGTTGAAAGGTTGGCCATTGGAACCCACACAAAGGTGCCTTGGAAGAGACACCTGGTGATCTGTTTCCAAAATGTCACAGCCTAGACACTCCAACAGAGGACAGTTCTACTTTGCACACGCAGGTCACCAGGAGGCGGAAGCAACTCAGTGGCAGCTAACAATGAAAGCAGTCAGAGAAACAAACCCTTGGGTGCCACCCGAGACCTATTAAGTCAGAAACTCTGGGGATGGACCCAGAGGATTCCAGTGCGTGTTAAGCTTTAGAAAACTTTCAGCCCTAAACTTCCCTGAGTCTCTATGAAGTTAAAGGTAATTTGGGCCCAAAATGGATGTGAAGTAGACATATTCCTCTGCCCATAGTTAAATTTAGAAATGTAAGAATCCAAACACAGATTTAGAAGCATATGTAAGAAAAAAAAGAAAAAAAGAACGCTGAGGTTGTTGTCCAATAAAAATATAATCACTTTAAGACTACTCGGGAGTAAAAGAATTTTCAGAGTTTGCCTCTGTTTGACACTGCAAAATGAACGTGGTGTTTCTGTCACACGTAGATTTGATGAGTACTTCCACCAAATGATTGTCACTGTTTAATGACTGTGATTTAAGAAAAAAAAAATAAAGTCACTCAGATTTATTGTAAGTCATTTCTTATATTTATGGAGAAGAACAGTTAATAATCCTATTCTACATAAGTGCACATATGGCTAAAATTTTTGTTATTGAATATTTAGGCCTTTGGTCTCCTATATAGGGAAATGTCCTTGTCTTTAACCACTTCTGTACTTTATTACCATATGCTTTACCTAACAGTCTGCCTGGCTCCATTTTTTATTAGTGTAGGAGATTTTTTGTAGCGATTTTGATTTTATGGGATTGGTATAATTATATTAACCATAGCTTTATACTTTCCAAGGTCTCTGAAGGAGTGAGCTGGAGAATCTTTTATTCTTAAGCTCAGTAAGTTAATAAACACAAACATGTGACAGAGAATGTAGATTATCAGTTTTTTTTGTAAAAATACAGTATCATGGTAACATTAGAATGTAAAATGAGAACTGGGGAGGAAGTGCGGTAGGAGAGTTTTTATTTTGGATTGATAAACAAGACAGAATCTGCAGGCCTATTCTCAACAGTCCCTAGATCTCTGCTTTCTTGTAAGAAAATACAAAATTAACCTGAATCTGCTAAAATATTTTTTTTCCTCTTTGCAACTAAGAAGTGCCCAAAGAGGTAAACAGAAGATTTTAAGAAATACGCTTATATTACAAAATCCAGTGAAGTGTTGTGAATTATTCATTCAACTAATGTTTACTGGATGCCTGCTATGTACCAGGCACTGTACTTGAAACTGAGGGTAGGCCAGTTCGTAAAATGCCTATGATTTTGTCTAGCGGAGAGTAAAGTCTAGTGAGGGAGACACATATTAGAAGAGCAATTATGCAAATTACTATTAAAAATAAACTCCAATAATTGATATGAAAGAGATGTATAGATACCAGCAATAAACATAACACAGACATAGCCTAGTGTGGGAATCAGGAAAGACTTGATATATCAAGTTTTGATGAAGAATATCCTGACTGTTATTCGGGAAGTGGACGGTAAGAAATAAGAATAATGCAAAAACCCACTTAGGAGAAACCAAACCAAATCCACCACCTTCAAGGAGATTCTGACTCACGGCAACCCTATAGGGCCAAGTATAGAATTTCCAAGGAGCACTTGGTGGATTTCAACTGCTGACCTTTTGATTAGCAGCAATAGCATTTAACCCCTACACTATTAGGGTTTGCATGTATTGTTCTAGGCTTCTAGTACATCAGTAATACAAAACCAGACAAAAACCCCATTTGTGAAACGTACATCGCAGTGCAATGGCTTTTCACAAAATACAAAAATCTGTGTAATTTTTATCCCAGTTTTCTTCCTTTGCATAATGAAACATCTCAAAATTTAGTGGCTTAAAATACCAATTTATTGTAATTCCTCATGGTTTTATGAGTTGTTTGGACTCAGCTGGGTGATTCTAGACTAGAGTCTCTCAGGTGGTTGCAGTCAGGTGTAGCTAGTACTGCAGTCACTTGAATGCTCAGCGCGGCCGGATGAACAAGACGGCCTTCCTTTTTTTTGGCACACATGCTTGATACCTAAGCACACTCCTATCTAGTTGCTCTCTCCAGCATGGTAGTTTGAACTTCTCACATAACAGCAGTCCTCTTAGAAACTCTACTTGGAACAGGCATAACATCATTTGTACTACTTTATACTGGCCAAGAGGAAACTCGTGTGGCATAGTGAGTTAACTGCTACATCTGCTAACCAAAGGGTCAGCAGCTCAAATCTTCCAGGTGCTCCTTGGAAACTCTATAAGGCAGTTCTCCTCTGATCTTTGGGGTTCCTGTAAGTCAGACCTGACTCAACAGCAGTGGGTTGGTTGGTTACTGGCCAACAGTCACAACTTAGGCTAGATTCAAGTTGACGAGAAGAACAGACTCCAAACCTTGATGGGAAGTATTGTGCACAAAAGGAAGAGAAAAAATTTGGTGAAGATTGTGGAGGCTGCCTTCCAAAATGACTCCTAACGATCTTTCAATTCCATTATTACGTCCTTGTGAAGTCCCATCATAAGTAAGATGACCTGTGTAGACAATAAAATATTATGGAAACGATGATGCATGCTTTTCCAGGCTAGAAGGAAAAATCTTGTGAATTCTGCACTACTCTCTCTTGGACCACTTCCTTGGAGGAGAGCTACTGGTTACTTGGAGAAGAGGCCCACTCAGAGAAGAACTGAGACCTCCTACCAATAGCTAGTACCCACTTGCCAACCGTGAGAATATATCACCTTGCAAGTGGACCGTACTGCCTCAACCAAGCCTTCGGATGATTGCTACGCCAGTTACTATGTTGACTGCAACACCATTAGAGACTTCAAGCCTGAAACACTCATCTAAATTGCTTCTGAATACTGACACACAGGAAGTGTGTGATGCAATAAATATTTATTGTTGTTTGAGGCTGCCAAATTTTGGGATAATATGTTATGCAACAATAGATAAACAGTATACAGATAATCTTTGGAGATTATCTGAGGCAAGGATTTATGCCTGTTTCACTTGTGAATCTCAGACAGTGCCTTACTCAGTTCAATAACATTAGGAATGAAAGAAGTTCATGATATTATAATTGTCAGACAGCTTTCTTATTACATGACTTCTTGTAATGGTGGTAGGACAAACATATTGAGTGATAGAAAGCATGATAGAGTGAAGTGGGATTCTTGGTACAAAGAAGTGTGTCTTCATGAGAAGATAGACTGCTCAGGAGAATGTTGGTGGCTACATTTTGGCTGGTACAGTAAAACTGTTGATAATTACGACCAATATTGTAGAACACTACAAAGGTTAAATCAACGACTTCCAGCTTGTGCACGTATCTTCTTCTTCATCATAGAAAGAAATGAATTAAACTGGTCTGCTATGATTTACTCTTCAAAGAAACTGCTGCTTGATGCTTAGTGACTTGTGTTCTGCTAGGCTGGTTGCTCGTGGATTCTTGGTTTGATTTGTTCTTGGATCTTCTTAATACATTTGTTTTTTTTTTGTTTGTTTTGGTATCGAAAATAAACCAATGTTTTTATCTACCTAAGTATTTTTAAGAAAACTGTTTAAAAATTAGAAAAGAATACCAAGATAATGAATTCCTGAAGCTTCTGAAACAGTCATTTGACTAAAATCACTCTCCCAGTCACTCCTTCTACTAGAGAGATCCAGTTGGATTCTCAGCAAATTCACCTCACGCACAGCTGCCACCTTTCCATCACTGGATGCTTGTGTGCTGTTACGATGCTGAATAGCTTTCAGCAGAGCTTGCAGACTAAGATGGACTGGAAAGAAAAGCCTGGCCATTTACTTCTGAAAATCAGCTATTGAAAACCCTGTGGATCACACAATCTAATCCACATCTGATCACGGAGAATTGGACAGGATAGCACATTGTTGGTGTTGTTGTTGGTTCTGACTCTCAATGACCCTATGGGTCTGTGTAGAAATGCCCCATGGAGTTTCCAACAAACACCTGGTGGATTTGAACTGCTGACCTGTTGGTAAGCAGCTGTAGCACTTCACCACTATGCCAACAGGGTTTCCCAAGATGGCATAGTGCTTTGTTATTTGTGCATGGGTCATCATGAGCTGGGGGTTCGTGCGACAGTAGCTAGCAACAACAAGCGTTTTATTGTCCATGTCCCCTGTATCTTGGAAGTCTTAAAAAAGACAGCTAAGAGAAATAATCTTAACCATCTTTTGTTAACTGTGGCATAATAGTTCTATATATCAGTATTTTTGCAATATGTATTTGTGGAATTGGGCATATGAAGAAAAATTATAAAGTTGTAGTGGTTTTCAGTTGTTAGATTTTGGAAGAATATGTTATTACCAGGAACAATAACCTAGGTAATGTGTATGTACTGAGTTTATATGTATTATTTTTCAATAGGATGAATCTGGAAGAAAGATAGAGACAAGACTTGAATGAGAATAGACATTATGAGAGAGAGTACTCCAGGAGGGAGACAGAATATATGAGGTGTTTGGAAATTTAAACAGAATGTGCCCGCACAGGTCTGCAAGTAGATTTCTTTGGAGCAAAAAGCATATGCTGAGTAATCCCCACCTGCACACATGCCTTCTCACACCCCAACTTGTCCTGTCAATTTTCCTCCCTGTAATCAGAATACAAATATTCTGCTAGATGTTTTCCCTACTGTCCTAGAACGAGGCAATAGAAGCCTTCCATTTCCCTCAAAATATGCTGCTACCATTCTGTAAATGAAACCTCTTATATTGGTTTTGGGAGTTTGAATTAGAAAAGGCAGTTGTGAAGTGCACTCAGTTCCAGAGTGGGGTGAAGAAAATACTTCAGAGCCCAGGACAGTAAAAACAATTGTTTAACAGTGCAGCTGAGGACAGTCAGACGGAAGACTTGGGGCCAACTAGTGTCCCACAGAATGGCACATGTATTCTACAGGAAGGCCGTCAAATCAAAGAACAGCCTTTTGATATCTGAAGGGTGAAAATCGTGGTTAGTCAGTCACCCGTTAACCCTGTTTGACATCTATCTGTTTCAGTACCTCCCAAAAAGGTCAACTAAGGTACCACACGTCTTTTTTTTTAATTGCAAAAATAGTGTATTCTCTTTGAGGGGTATTTGGAATTGCAAAAAAGTATAGAGAAGAGGGAGTCCTTTGGTGGTACAAACAGTTAATGTACTTAAATGCTAGCGAAAAGGTTGGAAGTTCGAGTCCACTTAGGATTCTCAGAAGAATAGTCTGGCAATCTACTTTTGAAAATTCAGCCGCTGAAACCCTAAGGAGTACACCTCCATTCTGACATGCATGAAATTGCCCTAACTCCAAAACTATTTTATGGCAGCTAGTGGTACAGAGAAGAAAAACCACTGCTCAACAAAGCCATGCTGTCTACTTGATGTATTTTCTCCCAGCCACTCTTCTTTTCCCCCTAGAAATACATTTAGTCATTGGCTTACGGCAGGGTTTCGTTCTGATAATTCCTTTGTAAGTCAGTTCTGATGTAAGTTGAATACTTCTTCTTTTTTCTTTCTTTTTTTTTTTTTTAGTTTTCATGGTTGTTGTCTTTTATTAACAAAAACCCCCAAACCAAACCCACTGCTGCTGAGTTGATTCCAACTCAGAGCACCCTTATTCACGTAAGCCAGGCATCGTTCTGAAGAGCAAATCACAAAGTTGAACATCTGTGAGTGAATATTTGAGAATGATACCATCAGCAAATCATGTACTGCAGCATATTACTAATGATAAGATGTATGAAAATAAATAAAAAGGATGGCTGTGTGGTTTATTGTAAGTTAGGGACTACCTGTAGTGTTTTACACTCACACACACACATACACACACACAAACATGTACCATGTATTTTGTATTTTTTCTTTTTTTCACCTAGCTTTTTAAATATTTTCTTTATTAGATTTCTTTTTTTAAAAAAAACACCCCAACAAATGGTTACATTACATTTCATCACGTGTGAAATGGAACCGTTGGCTTCTTAACCATCTCTCTCCTTTTATAAATTTAGAATCTTTTGATATTCACTGTTAAAAATAATGTAATAAACTTCTGTTTGCACTAAGTTATTTCTGAATTTAGGATTTATTTAGAGGATAGATTTCTGGAAATCCAATTACTTGGTCAAAAGAGAGAATAGCAAATTTGTATTTTACTCTTTATGATTATAAGAGCGTTAATTAGATTCTGTGTGAAGAGTTTTCCTTTTCACATTGAATAAGTCCTAAACAAGATCAAAAATCACATGTAAGCCATGATCCATTAAGATTTGGACGTCTCTCCAGACTTCTAAACTTGGTGTTACTACCGTGATTATTCTCTTGTGTCACTGAGTGCCATAGTGAGTATTATAGTGTTGTAAGTATCAAATTATGGGTAAATATAGATAATTGTTTCCTGAATGATTTATCATGAAAGAAGTGAAAGCACAGGAAGTACCACTACTTTTAGAACGATACCAAGATAATCAGCCTACTTTACTCTGTATCTTGAAAATTTAAGAAGATGCAGTAACATGGCACAAAATGTCCTTTCAGTGTACTCACTATTCTTCAAGGGAAAACTTTTTGGAATATGTCGTCCTTTATAAAGCTTCACTGAAGTGACTTCTACACAGGTTATTTAGATAAAACATAGAAACCTTTATGATCCAAGAAATGTTATCTAGTGACATGTCTACTTATTTTCCTCCGTTAGAAGCTCACCTTTAGCAAAAAAAAAGATGTAATTTAATGTTAGTATTCGTTACACAGTTGCAGACTGTTTGCTTTTCACTAATCTTTTATTATCATATAAATATTTTTATATGTTGTTATGAGTGCATCCTCCCATTAGTTTCAGATTCTGTAGTGTCATAATCACACAAAAGGCTGAAGTACTGATTATGCCTCAGATAATGTAGTTGTTAATGATCAACTTAACGTTAAAAGCCATTACTGCTCATTGACATAATTCTGAGAACATTATACTGTAGAAGTGCACCTTTTGTGTGGAAACAGAATGACAAAATTGAAATGTTAAAAGTTGAGAGTCTGAATAATAGCCTGTGAAATCATTTAGACAAGACCATTGTTGCCCCTATTGTTCAAGGACTAGAGAGTGACAGGATGAGACAAAAAAAAGAAGAGAAACACCACAACGGCTGCACTTGCAGGTTTGAAGGGAGATGGAAAGTAAGGAGGATCCCTATTTGGTCTGTTTCCCTCTCTTCCTGGAGGGTCTTCGCCTAACAACAGAGCACCCTCCTCTGGCCACTTGCCAAAAGGGGACGCCTGCCTCATTTTTGCTTACCAAGAGACAAGCCAGGTAGACGGTTGCTGTAAGTGCCCTGCAAAGATTTTCTACATATACACTTGCATGGCAGTATTTCCAGCTGATCACACCTGGCCTTCTTCATTCCTCTGACTCATGGGCTCTGAGACACGAAACGTTTAAGAGCTACAAAGAGACTTCTGAAAGGCAGCAAATACAGAGTCACCTTCCATTATAAGCTGACAGCTCACTTTGGAGCTTTGCAACTTGGTGTCCTTTCCTGTTGCCCCATGGATGTTTTTGATCAGGAAGATGTGGACAAGTCAGCAGAGTACAAAGCGAAGATGGTATCTTTGGTGATGGGGGTTGATATGTGAGTCCTTGATGCCCCTGCTTGTTTGACAGGGCTAACGGGACCTAAACAAGACATATAACTCACTGGTGGATCAGTTAGCTTCATGTTTCCATGGTGAAACACTCAGTCTCTTATCACTGTCTCTATTTGGTCCCAACAGCAACTGGATGAGTGCATGTAGATGGATTACAACTAATTATTGTTACTAGAAAAACTGAATCTTATGATCTACTTATATCAGTGACAGTATTATTATATAATAATAATGTTATTGTAAACTTACTGTGTTCAGGCACTGTTATGAATACTTTGTACAACAGGGAAGACTGGTAAAAATAGAGCAAATAGAAATGCATACCTGCATCAGACTGTTGGAGAGGAAGAAAGAATGGTTTTATTACTACAAAGAATGAAAACAGATATTCATAATGTGCTTGAGGTTTTAAGAAAAGATAAACTGTGCTTAAAAATGCTTTTTAAGAAAGCATAGACATTTGTTATATATTTTAAAATTAGTTTTTTAAAGGTATTTACATTGAAATTTTAAAATAAATTCAATTTTCGAGAATAGTTTCAGAAGATATTACAGTGAATTTCCATATAAACTTTATCCAGTGTCATGGTTGGAATTGTGTCCCCCCAAAAATGTGTGCAGCCACATGGCTGGGATATGGTTTCCAGTATCTTGGGACTGTCCTCCATTGTGTGGTTTTGCTAACCTGTGTGTTAAAGGATTAGGGTGGGACTGTAAATTCCTGCTGTAGGGGGAGTTTCCCTGGAGTATGGATTGCCCCACCCTTAATGCTTTTAGCTTACAAGGAATAAAAGGAAAAAGAAACAAAGGACAATTTGAGAACCTCGCTACCATCAAGCAAGCAGCACCAAGAGCAGAGCCCGTCCTTCAGACCAGAGGTTCTTGCGTCAGGACGCTCCCTGGACAAAGACTGATGTAATACCGGACTTTCCTCCAGAGCTGACAAAGGGAAAGCCTTCCCCTGGAGCAGACACCCTGAATACGGACTTGCAACCTACCGGACTATGTAAGAATAAATCTTTCTTTGTTAAAGTCATCCACTCTGTGGTATTTCTGTTAGAGCAGCCCTAGCTGACTAAAACATCCAGTTTCTCCTGTTATTAACATATGACATTAACATGTTTCTTACCATTTATGAACTAATACCAATATATTGTTATTAAAGTCCATGTTTTATTCAGATTCTCCCCTAATATTCTTTCTTGGTAGGTACTACCTAGGACATCACATAATATTGAATCATTATGTCCTTAGGATTATCTTGGAAGTGACATATTCCCAGATTTTCCTTGTTTTTGGTGAACTTGGCAATTTTGAACCCTGCCAGCATAGTGGTTAAGAGCTACAACCGATAACCAAAAATGACAGTTTGAATCCAGCAGGTACTCCTTGAAAACTCTATGAGGTAGTTCTACTCTGTCCTATAGGGTCGTTATGAGTTGCAATTGACTCACTGGCAATGGGTTTGTCTTTTGGTTTGCTGAAGTGTTTTGTAGGACGTCCCTCAGTTGGAATTTGTCTCATGTTTTCCTCATGAGATTGAGATTATGGGGGTAATTTTACTACGACTGAAAAGGCTTCTATTTTTCTGGAATATTAGTCTTCAGGGAACAGTTCCTAATAGTATTTAATAAAGGAAACAATATTTATTTAGGGTAAGGGAATACAGAAGACTGAACTGAAATATGGGTATGTCCCAGTGAGCTGACATGTGAGTAAATGACAAAAATTTTGGAAGTTGTTTATTAACTTGTTTCTTCATTTACTCAATAGACCTTCACAGGGCACACTCAGTTTGCTGGTCACTGCTCCCAGCACAGGGAATGAACATTTCAAGGAGTCACAGGAAGATTGGCTTCTCAAACTAACAAAAGGAGGATATTTCCTATTCAAGCTCTGAAAAATTCCTCTATAACTTCTGTTATTTCTGATATGAATAAGGATTGCCAATTAGTTTGCAAATTCATCCTAGAAAAAGTGCTACATATCTCATTGCTGAATATCACTGCATTCACCTTTGACGTACTCCCCTTGGGAAACTATGCACTGACACCAGTGCCTAGTCCACCCGTCTAAGCAACTTTGAAACTCTTTCTGGAATGGCCTTCAGAGCTGTTGTTGGATTATCCGTGAAGTCTTGAATGTCATCAAAACGTCTTTTTGCGATGAGCTCACTAAGTTGAGTCTCACTGGAAACACAAGAATAAACAGGGGTGCATCCTGAGATCTCCACTAAAAGACCTCAATTGATGGTCCAGCAGTTTCGGGGTTCCCCTGGGAGCGTGGCCACTGGCCCTGATGCTCCTCTTGCCCATAAATCATAACAAAGGTCCACTCTTTGGACACGAATGGATTGGACTTGGCGATGCAGAGTGACCATATATTGGAAGCACTTTATGGTTCTATGCATCTATAGGATATCATCCTGCTGACCTCTGGCTGGAGGAAGGAGAGTGAGTGAAGAGCAGGGGAAAGGAGACTGTTGGGAGGATGAGACATGTATGGAGCAGAGAAGAACAGTGTGCTATCACCGGACAGGGAGAGCAGTGGAAACTGCATATAGGTGGGCATGCAAATTTATACGGGAATGTACATTTTCACTCAGTCATATTAAACTAAAAATAAAAGAAAAAAAAAGTCTTCTTTTCAGTATTTCCGTTATCTTTGGGTGAAGAAAAAAATCACTGGGGGCCACATCAGGTGAGTAGGGTGAATGTTCCAATACAGTTACTTGTTTACTGGTTAAAAACTCCCTCACAGACAACTATACAGTGAAGTTAATGAAACTGCTGCAGTGCCACCAAGTACAATGACCATTCCAGAAAGAGTTCCAAAATTGCTCTGAAGCATGGACTAGGCTCTGGTGTGGTTGCATAGCTTCCCAAGGGTAGTACTTCGAACGTGGCTGTAGTGATATTCAGCAAAGAGGTATGTAGCACTTAGAGCAATTAAGTTCATGAACTTGATTGTTGGACCTTGTGTTTTCTAGAATAGCTTTAGAAGATACTAGAATCACCTCTCATATGTTGTTGCTTTCTTCAATTTAAGGATTTTTTTGATTTTTCTTCTATTGAAGATGGTGATTGACCATTACACATTTTTTAATACTACTCTATACTCAAAAACAAAGAGCCATGGTTGCACGATGACCAGGCTCTGGGCTACTGATCAAAAAGTTGGTGGTTCAAGCCAACTAGCCACTGGCTCCTGGAGAGAAACATGTGGCAGCTGGCTTCTGTAAAGATTCACAGCCTTCAAAGTCCTATGAGACCTCTACTCTGTCCTATAGGGTCATCAAGAATCAGAACTGACCTAAAAGCAATGGGTTGAATGCCCCAAAGTTAATGTTTTTTAATTGCACTCTAAGTAGGTTCTAAAATTCTGATATGCCTTCACAGTTTTTGTGTGACATTTTTTGCATTTAAAAAAATCTATGCAAGAGGACCTACATTGTGAAAGGCGTACACAAAAAGACCAGGCTTGCTGGTCAGATAGAGACTGGCGAAAAACTGGTTAAAAACTCCCTCACAGACAACTATACAGTTACATGACTATGGCTCCTGGACACCCCGCTCACTCAGAACTGAAGCCACTCCCAAAGCCCACCTTTCAGCCAAAGATTAGACAGGCCTATAAAGCAAACAGGAACTCTAGTGGCACAGTGGTCAAGAGCTTGGTTACTAACCAAAAGTTCAACAGTTCAAATGTACCAGTTACTCTTTGGGAACCATGGGGGCAATTACACTCTGTCCTATAAGGGTTGGTACGAACTGTAATCCACTCAACAGCAACAGATTTTGGACAAAGCAAGTAATAATGTACATAAAGAATGTGCTTCTTAGTTCAGTCAAATGTAAGAGACTGAAAGGGCAACACTTGCCCAAAAGCAAAAACAAGAAGGCAGGAAGGGACAGGGAAACAGGAGGAATAAACACGAGGGTCCCAGGGAGAAAAGGAGGAGAATGCGGACACATTTTGGGAATGCAAATGATGTCGCAAAACATTGTGTATAAATTTTTGAATCAGAAATTAGTTTGCATTATAAACTTTCACCTAAAGAGCAGTAAAATAAAGTAAAATAGACCCTGCATTAGACATTTTTTAAAAGAAATAATTTTAGATTTACATAATAGTTGAAAAATGAAGTTTAACAAATACACTTTGCTTAATGTTATTAATTTACTTAACTGTGGTAGAGTTATCAAAACGAGGAAGCTAGCATTGGTGATTTTGTGTCAGTTCCTCAGTTTGTCTTGTCTTTTATGACCATGACATTTTTTTAAGCAATACTTTGATGATGAATTGTTTTGTAGAGTGGCTCTCAATTTGGGTGGGTCTGATACTTTGCAGCAGGTATACTGAAATTATGCACATGGGGAAGAACAGCCCAAAGTGGTGTTACATCCTCAGTTCATGGTATTAATGGGTATTCGATGCTGACATGATTTAGTGTGGCTATGCTGCCACTGATCGCTTGGTGAAGGTTGCGTCTTTATGCGTTTCTTTGCTGTTAAACACGCTATTTTGCTCTTTGCGATTGATAACATCTTGAGGGAGATACCTCGAGACTATGTAAATGTCTTGTTTTTCTTATTCTTTTTGGATGTCCCCTTTTCTCATCATTTCACAGATCAAAATCAATTAAAAATCAGCTGTACAAAAAATTATTCCTCAAAAGCAAACTGATAACTGAGATTGCCTCCATCAGATGTTCACCCGTTGTGATTTAGTGGTTTTATAAAAGATATCGGTAAGAAAGCATTCTCCCAATGTTAAAAGAGATAGGCTGATGATAGAAATAAGATGCTTTCAGAAGTTGTAGTGGGATAAGGAAGAGTAGAACGATACCAAGGCCATTCTGCAGTTAGGCCTGGGCCTACCATATACGTCTGTCAGTTCCTGAACATGTATCACCAGTTTCAGTTTTTAATTTTTCGAAAGGAGACTTTTAGTCAAAAGCAGTCTGAGAGGTATGAAGCTGAAGCATTTGGCTGGTAATCAGAAGGTTGGTGACTGAAACTCATCAGCTGCTCAGCAGGGATCTGCTTGTGTCAAAAACTGCAGCCTAGGACATCCTAGGGGTGGCAGTTCTACCCAGATACTCATTATAAGTCAGAATCCGCTTGATGGCACAAAACAACGAAAATCAGCTTTCTTCCTCAGAATATGCTATTCTGCGCCCAAACAACTCTCTCCTAATGCTAGTAGGAAGAGTTACTTTAAAATCAGACCCATTTACTACTAATGAATTAAACCCCATCAGCAGTAACTGCACTGAATCCTAATTAGAAAAGGACAAACTGCTGTAGGAAAACATAGGTCTAAATCTTACTTTTTGGGGTGATTATATTACTTCAAAGTCAATATTTTTGTAATGACTTTCTATTTGAATTCTCTATCTCCTTTTGTTTAATAGCCTAGATATTGTCAACTATTTCCTCTGCCACTTCATTGCTTTTTGGAAAGAGCTGACTCGTGTCTTTTTTTAAAATAAATTTTATTGTGATTGAAGTCCGAGTAAACAATCCAATTCAATTTGCCATATAGTATTTGGAACTCACACAACTATTCTATTCTAGCTGCTCTCCTGTCCTTTCCCCACCCTCTGTGACAGAACACTCCTGCTTGTCATCTAGAAATTCTCATGCCGATTTGGTCCAGACCTGTCTCCTCTCACCCTGTCCTCCCACCTCCATCAGTGAGCTTCTCTCACTGCCCCTGTGAATTTATTTAAGCCCCAAAGTTTATTTGGTGCCAGGATCATGGTATGTCTTATACAGTCCAGTTCACTCTTTACCTAGGGAGCTGGCATCACTCCTGGGTGTTGTTTGGGGCTAAGTAGACCAGGGGCCGTGCTCCTAGGGACTCCTCCAGACTTAGAGGTCTAGTTTTGCATATTTATGTTTCTCCTGCCACACTGGGGCTCTATATTGTGCATCCCATGTTGGCAGTCACTGGTGATGTCAGGCACCATCTGATTCTTGCGGTCCCATGTTAAATTAGTCTCTGGCTTATATGATGTCTTCCATCAGCTGGGTTTATATTTTTCTCATGCCCTTGGTATCCTTCTTTTAGCTCTGGTCCAGGTGGATTGGGACCAGTCAGTGCTACTTAGATGGCAGCTTGTTAGCTTTGAAGGCCTCAGAGGCCACTACCCAAGTGGTATGTAGAACCTTTTCTCAAGAAAAAGGGAGGAAAAAAAAAAAAAAAAAAAAGAACTTGTGTATGACAATTAATCTAGACTTCCAACTTGGGTAAGTGTTTGTTCCATGTTACTCCTTTCTCCAAAGAGTTGTAGCTTAAGGACTCTTGTATTTTCCTTATTTCTTATAATTAACTTTTTTTTTTTTTTAATGTATGTGTTTTTGGTTTTTCATTATTTGTTTTCTGCTATTTTTACTAATTGAAATGGACTCAATGGCAATAGTGATGGGTTTATATTTTCCAAATGGTATAAGATAACCCTTCTGTATATTTTTGCACTTGCTTAAATACCTGTACTTTAGGTTAATGAAAAAAAATAATAATTAAAGTGGGGAATGCAAAGATGCAGAAAAATAAGATGTTTTGCTTTCCTAAACACTTATTCCATCAGAGAAGTTTTTCGAGGTAGCATTTTCTGTGATTCTGGTTTGACTTCTGAATGAGATTTCATACTCTTTTGGCATATAAACGTGTCTTGTGGTACATAAAATACACTCAAAGAGAGTTTCAAAATATTTGCTCTTTTAGTGGAAAATAGAAACCATGGTGGTATCGGAGTTAAGTGCTATGGCTGCTAATCTGAAAGTCAATAGCTGAAATCTGCCAGGTGCTCCTCAGAAACGCTATGGGGCAGTTCTACTTTGTCTATAGGGTTGCTATGAGTCAGAATCGACTCTGCGGCAGTGTTTGTTTTTTTTTTAAGTGGAAAAGGCAATTAGCAAGTTCTGTTGGTCAACATATGACTTGCTAGAATATAACTGCATGTGTGAATGAGGACACCAGGGAGGGAGGAGACAGAATGAGAGGAGGAAAGAGAGTGGCAGCAGGTGGTGGCGGCGGTGGTGGTGGTGGTGGCAGGGAGTTGTAGCACTGGCTGGAAGAAATTCCAGGTCGTTCAGTAGTGAAGAGAATTACAGAAGGCAATGAAAAGTGGAGGGGCATGAAGGAGGAGCAAATGAAATTCACTTGCTCCCTTTGAAGAGATGGAAGAGCAGCAGCTTATTTGTGTGCTTCTGAACCTTGGTTCACCCACCACTAATGCCGAGTCTGTGGGAAACCCAGATGCTGTTGTCTGTTCTCGTCGAGCTAAGGACGTTTGGAACTGATCCAGCCCCTGCTAACGTCTCAGGAGGCTAAATCGGCAGCAAACGAATCCACTTGAGGGCAACGCTTAATGCCTACGCTTTGCCATTTGAATTTTTTGGTTTGAAAGAGCATGTAGATTATTTATAGTCCATCAAATAAACCCCAAACTCTTTTAATAAACTCACAGATTACTTTGCTCAAAGGAGTTTATTGAAATTGTATCTGAATTCGTCTGTGACAAGGACATTCCGTAAGAGTTTATGGCTCTGTCCCGTGAGGAATAGGATTTCCAGCCTTATCTCAGGTTTTCTGTGTATCGTTTCAGCCCTCAGAAGGAAAACGAAAGAGCGACCTTAAGCCGCTAGACTATTTTCTCTCATAATTTTTTTTTCTCAGAAACGAGAACAAAAGGTCAAAGCAGGTAGATTGTGACTGATAAAAATATTGGAAAGAGTCCGAACAAATTGTCTCCTAAATTAAAGCATTCTAATTAACCCCTTTTTGGGGAAAAATGTTTTATACTTTATAACCATTTTTGAAAGGCATTACACATCTTTTTTGGTCAGTGTATTAGGAGTTGAGGGAGTTTGGCTTGGTTCTGAGCCGAGAACGAGCAACGAGGAAGGAAGAATCTATGTCATCATAGCCAGAAGCCTGGATTCGGGTTCTGTCTATTTATTCTCTGATGCGCCTGCAGAGCTCATTGTGGTTTAAAAGAGTGCATCACTCACACCAAGACCATAGTTGAGGCCCGACTCCCAAAGGGGACTATTTTGCCATCTAGTTCAGAATTACAGTTGTTTCCCTTTTCTTAAAATTGAACTACTTCTATACTGGGTTACTTGAAGTCCCGAATTTTTATGTTTCTGAATCGTTGTCCATGTTACCCTTATTTTTCCCCCATCAGTACTCTGACCCTGAATTCCCCTCCTCCCTGTCTGAGAGCATTCCCTGCTCTAGCTGTCTCTTCAAATCTCACGTCTCACTTGAAATTTCATTTTAAATCTCTAGCCTCTCTGTGTATTCTTTACTCATTTCTCCCTTGACTGTCATTTATTTAACTTTACAGTGACATCTCCTAACTCCATAAAGCCTTCTGAAGTAACAATTTTTATGAAACATACATGGTTCTTTTTTTTTTTCCAGAAGACAACATAACCAGAAAGAAACAATGGAGAATTATTTTCTTCCAAGTAGAACAATATAAATAATGAAATTGTGAAAACTTCAGGGCAAAAATAATTTTTTAAAAATCAGCTTGTAAAAGCTTCACATTTTATAAGGAAAATCCTGAGTTCTGGAGAGTTGGAGCTATTTACCCCAAGCAATATGGCTCCTGTAGCCAAAGCTAAGATTGGGTTCTCTCGACTTCCGTTCTGGTTGCCTTCCTGTTCCACCATACTGCCCTTTCTAAATGTTTGCTTTGAGCTAGAGGTGATGAACATGTAAACAGTTCATTTAGAGACATGAGTTTTGGAGCAATTTTAGCCATTCCATAAATATTGTTGGGGACTTACTGTGAACCTGGA
>CM053146.1:45108930-45176430 GCA_028571685.1 Heterohyrax brucei | reverse complement strand
AGCACCCCATTATACAAGAACAAAGCCTCCAGGACCACACATTGTACGTTAGTACTACCCTCTCTTGCACATTTGCAATGGAATTAGCTTGCCTATCCACAGGTATAACCAACTGTAATCATGAGGAAGAGAGCATTTGGTCTCAGCACATCTGCTCCACATTGATGGGTTCCCCTTTGCTACAGAAAGTTAAAAGAAAGGATGTGAACAAAAATTTCCCCCAATTGTTCCTTTCTCTTTGCTGGGAATTCCACCGAGTAAGCACTTGGCAAGTTATGCAGAACCTAAGTAAATAGAGTCCATTGGCAAAATGGTAACAGGTTGTGTAGCTTAATTGGAGGAGAGAAGTTCAGGAGCCAACCCGGTGTCTGCTGCACCCAGTTGGTAAATTGTGCCTGTGGTGAGAACAGAGTGATTTTGCAGTAAGCTCATTTTGGGTAACTAGTGAGCCTGTTACTGTGAGCCAAGAAATATGAGGATTAGCTTTCAGCATGCTTTTCTTTTCTTTTTTTTCAGAGTAAAATATATTTCTATATCATGAGCTTTGATTTTCTTTTGCCAGTATAATTTTAAGAAATTGGTGCCAGCACTCTGATATTGTCTTCCTAAGGGAGGAAAATGCTAAGAGACATTTGTGGCTATTAAAACCTGCAAACAGAAGGAAAAGACTCTATTAGCATAGATTCCACTTGAATGTTTTCCCTGAATGCTTAAGTTTCTTAGTTGATCCCTGCATAATCTCCTGGTCACATTTCTCAAGACACATGCTTTTTCACACGGTCTCCCTGTTTTTTTTTGTGTCATTGTGTCGCTTGCTATCTCCTTTTGCCTCTTAGACTCTTGTGCAGCTATTTATTAATAAACCCGTGTTTTCAGTACAGCGCTACATCAATAAACCTCCAAGTAGTTCCGTTAGTCAGCATTCTGGGAAATCCTATGCTATATTGGAGAACTGTAAATCTCCGTTATTGCTTCCCATAGCACAAATAAAGAACACCCTCTTACCTCTATCATATCCTTGGTGAATTTCTAAGGGTGAATGTACATGCCTGCAAAAGTACTGCGAGGTGCTGAACCGGTGTTTACCAGGGAGTGCAGCATCACTGCCACCCTGAAGCATCTATAATCAAAGGACATGCTAATTTAAGGTATGAAGAACCAAATTACTTCAGTTAGCTCCCGTCTTCCCGTTTCCTGAAATCTTTAACCAATCTGGTGAGACACACATAACTCTGGACTTCAGAATTTTCTGTTCTGCAGCTGTGTTATCTGATTTCCAGTGTGTTATTAACTGACACAAGGAAAATCTCAGTAATTAGAAAGATAAGAATAGCCTTTTGTGTACCTTTTTGGTATGAGACAGACAGAAAGAGTAGAACAACCCTCGTCTGTTTATCCCAGCTGAAGAACTTCTGGTACTTACTATCTCAGGCAAGGAAGATAACAGCATTTCTGCACAACTATGAGAAATGGTTTGACTGGTGAAAGGTATGGCTTCTCTCTATTTTTGTGATGTCCCCAGGAAAAGGCAGAGGGGAAATCAGAATAAAGGAGGGCCTGGGCACGGGAAGATGACATGGGGACAGTCTGAAACTGGCTTTAACTCTGAGCCAGGGTTACCTTGAGCGTTCCATATAAAAGCTACCTGTGCTATGTATTGGACAAGAGAAAACCAATCTTTAACATGGCTGAAGGTGCTTGGGTAGTACAAAGTTCGAGTTGACTACTAAAGGTTCGTAGTTTAAGCCCTCCTAGTGTTGCCATAGAAGAAAAGCCTGGCAATTTGCTTCCATAGAGACCACAGCCAAGAAAACCCTACGAGCAGTTCTCCTCTGTAACTCATGGAGTTGCCATGAGTCAGAATCCACCTGATGCCACAGGTAAAGGTGCTTTTAGTAAAGCAGATCTAGGAATCTTCCGAAATGTTTTGAGTAACATCCCAGAAACTCCTGATACTCTGAAGCTGGGCGTCTTAGGATCTGGTGTCATCTGCTCACTTTGTAGCACATTTGCATCTTTGGGAGATGACACAAATAGATGTAAATTTCTAATTGTCTTACCTTGTTCACATCTGGAACCGCTAGTGGTATAATGGTTAAGTGCTATGGCTACTCACTAGAAGGGTGGCACTCCACATCCCGCAGGTGCTCCTTGGAAACCATGGGGCAGTTCTACTCTGTCTACAGGGTTGTTATAAGTCAGAATCAACTCGATGGACATGGATTTGGTTTTTTGTTTGTTTCTTGTTCTTTTCTGGTACTCTAGTTCTGGACTCTGGCCGGGGTCCCTTTCTGCCTCCATACTTTGCTTCTGTTGTTAGGTGCCACTGAGTCATCTTGGAGCAATGGTGACCGTCTGTATAACAGAACAAAACGTTGTCTGGTCACATGCCATCTACTCCCTCCTCATCAGTTTTTGCAGTTGAATTTCCACTGGGTGCTCTACTTTCATTTTCAGTAAGCATCTCTACTGAGAACGGGGAGCACTCAGCTGTTACCAAGACCCTCTGAATTTTCTTAGCTCTCAGCCGGTCTCTGCTGATACTACCAGGTCTGGCTCAACCCATCTAGTCTCTGGTCTGCTTCTCTGGTTAACCTTGTACTGTCCTTGGTTGGCCACATTTCATCTTCAAGATATTATCTAAGTTAATACTCTTCTCTGCCCACTTTGCACTAACTGCCGTATTCTCTGAGACTCTAGGGTTTACACAGCACCTTCCCACCCAGGTTTGCCTCTTGGGCTGCCTCTTATACTCTGCATTGTTCCTCAGAGCCTAGCTTTCCATAAACATGTTAATATTTTGTTCTCCAAGAAGTATTCTGTGTGTCAGATTGCCCTTTGATGAATTCCTGGAGGATAAATGGATTATCCCATTGGGTCTAAATGATGTTTGCATTTTAATAGGGATGATGAGAAGCCTCTAGGATTTTCTTAACTGGGAGTGGGAGGATGTGGGATGTGGGATGTGGAGTGAGGAGATTTTATGATGTTGGTGTGTTTTACTTAGCAGCCTTTGAATGATACCCTAGTCCAGATACATGTAAGGTCATCCACATACAACATGGTATCCAACCAGTCTGTGCATATCATTGTGATTATGTTCAGAACAGAAGCAACCCCAGCAGCAGAAGGCAGAGTGGAACCCTCACTGAAGAACACAGCCAGGTATTCTAGACAAGTGCCATTTGATTTAGACCCGGAACCCCACTGGATTCCCCTAATACCTACATTCAGCAATCTCAACTTGCTGGAAGTATGGCCCAAATTGTACCTTCTGGTAATTCAGTATCATTGTAAGTAAACAGAGTTCCTTTGCTGGGAGCCCTTTCTGCTGATAGGGACGAATCATCCTTGGTTAGAGGCAGAAGATACTGAAGAGAGTTAAGCTCTCAATTACTCTGCTCTGACCAACCCTCATAAGCTCACGGGAGTACTGGTAGACATCAGATTTTCACAAGACTGAGAATTTCATTTTAATTATAGTTTTTTGGAAGCCCTGAATTCTAGAACTCAAATCTCAAAGGCTTTAAGACACGAATTTAAGGAAAAAAAAAAGAAAAAAAGGTAGTGTCCTCATTTATCAATAAATGAAATTACCCTCAAGGAAGAATGTTCTAGGTAGATTTCCTGTCACCTTCCTTTCACCTGCTTAAAAAAAAGACAAAAAAATAAAAAGACTGCAAAATTGCAAAAGCAATAACATTTTACCATGTTAATTAATTTTGAATTACAGCCCAACTCTTATGGAAGCACATATGACATCCATGGTAATGTCAAATTAATTCTTTATGATCAGCGCTATTGCAATCAATACTAAATGAATTCATAATGATAAGATACTTAAAATAAAGAGTTACCACAAAAACAATAAAAAGACCATCATCATCCAAGCTACAGCACACTAATAAAGTATTAGCTCAAGAAGCTGGTGCTATCTCTGACAATCAATGGCAGATACTTAATTTATTTCTGTTTGCCCACGTCTTGCTTTTCCTGTAAGGGCTGTGTAAAAGCACCTTTCTTTGATTCTACTGTGAATTGCACAGAGAGGAGGAAATACAGTGCTCTTCTCATTAAATAATTTTGCTGTAGCATTCACTTTATATATCACCTCTCTGCTAAAAAAATCAAGGAATGTTACACACACCAATTTATTTTTTAAATGGATTCTTTTTTTGCCTCAATTTCCACCTCTGAAAGCATCGTGATCTTTTTTCTTAATCTCTTCTTTTTTCTTCTCTTCCTCCTTCCCACCCTCTCTCCCTTTCTTTCTCCTTTCTTCATCTCTCTCTTCTCTCTCTGTCTCCTCTTTCTTTGAGAGATGAAAGTATTTCAGTATGTATTGGCTGGAAACCTGAAGATGGACACTCTGGTCTCTCTACACTTTTGCTTCTGAATGGTGCCAAAAGATGTTGTAAGGATAGAGATTAATGACTCTCTCATGTCTCTCCTTTATTATGCATCCAAAAATCAATCATAAAGTTCAGAATCATAAAGAGCTTTCTTACTTCCTACCTTATCTTCTCTCTCTCTCCCTCCTTTCCTTTGCTCATCAGCAATTTCTCCTATCCCTTTTTTTCTTGTCACCTTGCTCCTGTCACTGGAACTGTTTCTAGTATCTTCCAAGTCCTGGAAATATAAACACGAGACACATACAACCCCTACCTTCTAGAACAGAGTGAGTCATGGAAAGAATACTAGACTTTTCTCAGATTTGGGCTAAATCTTAGCTGTTTCACTTTTATGTGCTATTTGACTGTGGACACTACAGCAGAGAAAAATTCTTTTTCAAATTCTTCTTTCTTGGGAACATGCAAAGCTGTACTTTCCAGCTCCCTTTCAGTTAAGAGAGGCTATCTGACTAGTTCTGGTCAACAGACTCTGTACTCTGAACATTTAGCATCTGTGGATTCTGCTTACCAACCCTGACAGCTGGGTTGCTGTTCTTTCTTCTCTCTCTGAGAACCAATGTTCTCTGTAGGTACAAATGGCATTATAAAGCCCTTTAATGGAAGCATTTATTTGTTTATACTTAAAACTTAAAACTGAGCCACTGTCCCACCTCCCATCCTGTAACACCAGATACCTTTGACAATGGTTCATTGAGTTGTTACAGTTAAAATTACTCCATGCTTGATATCGGTTCAGTTATGTGAGCCCTATACAAAGTTACAACAGTATTATTATAGAATTCACTTGTTGTTGTTGTTAGCTGCCAATGAGTCGGTGCTGACTCACTGACAGCCACATGTGTGCAGAGTAGAACTACTCCGTAGTGTTCTCAAGGCTGTGAACTTTTGGAAGCCATTTGCCAGCCTTTCTTTCTTAGGGACCTTTGGGTGGGTTTGAATCTCCGACCTTTCAGCTAGAAGTTGAGTGTTTAAGCATTAGCCTCAAGCAGGTACTCCAGAATTAACCTAGGATGTGCAAATTCATTCACTGATGCAGTCATTCATTCATTCATTCATTCAATTCTTATTGAATACCTACTACACACTATGCACTGTTGTAGGCACTGGGTGCACAGAGTAGGTATTCATTTATGTCTGTGACCTCATTAAATTTGCATTCTAGCAGCGGGAAACAGATGGGAAACATTAGATACAGGACAACTTTAGATATAAAAGATGAAATGAAGAAAATAGGGAAATATGGTAGAGAGTGAGCATAGAATGGAAAGGCTGTTTTAACAGTCAGTAAACACATCTTTTGAGTCAGTGAAGGCATTTGATCTGAAACTAAACACTAAGGGTGAGACTAGTTCATGTATTAGGCATTATAAGTAAGATGTCTGTTGCCTAGTGACTTTTCAAGTGCCACCAAAAATATTTCAGGCTTTGAAAAATGTTATTAGCATTGATTTATAAAAAGAATGCTGAAAAATTAAGTTAATAAAGTTTTTTTTTTTTTTTAATGCATACAAAATGTCAGCTTTAACTACAGGGTAGTCTGTGGCTTTCAATGGGGTTTTCTCCCTCTAACTCAATTGTAAGTCAGTTCTGATGTAAGTAATATCTCTTTTTTTTCCTCTTTTTAGTTTTGATTGGCATTGCCTTTTATTTCCACTATATTTTATTATTTTTTTTTATTATGATTGAAACAAAATGTACATTCCCATATAAATTTGCAAGCCCACCTATATGCAGCTCCCACTGCTTTCTCTGCCTGGTGACAGCACACTCTTCCTTTCTGTTCCATACATGTCCCATCCTCCCAACAGTTTCCTATCCCCTCTTCTCCCCCCACTTCCCTTCCTCCAGTGAGAGCTCAGCAAGACGATATCTTACAGATGCATAATACCATAAAGTGCCCACAAGATATGGTCACTCTATGTCACCAAGTCCAATTCATTGTTATCCGAAGAGTTGACCTTCATTATGATTTATGGACAGGGGCAGCATCAGGGCCAGAGGCCTTGCTCCAAGGGGAACCCCAAAGCAGCTGGACCATCAATTGCGGTCCTTTATTGGAGAGCTCAGGGTGCACCCCTATTTATTCTTGTGTTGCCAGTGAGATTCAATTTTGTGAGCTCCATCACAGCTATCACCGCTGGTGGCCGGGCACCATCTGATTCTTCTGGACACAAGTAGGTCTGTCTGTCTTCTGGGTTCTCTTTCCCCCATATTGTTTTGGTCATCAGTGATCATCTGTTCCTGCTGCTGAGTTGGGATCATTTGCTGTACCCTCAGATGGCAGCTTTTAAGACCCTAGACACCACTTACCAATGTGAGTTGCAGAGAACCCTCATTAGCAAAATGCTAGTTGTGCCAGTTGGCCTCAATTTCGCCTGAGAGCATGGTCCCCGGCCCCCTCCTCCAGCTACTCTGTCCTTGCAATACTGGGTTAAGATGGGAGGAGTACTCAAGTTGTGTTGAAGTCCAGTTATTATTGATCTTCTTTCTAATGTTTGCTGTCACTGATTTCACCCTACCAAATTCTATCAACTATCTAATCTAAACTCTTCCCCCATCACCCGCTCTCCCTTCCCACCCTTGCAGCCATCAAAGAGTCTTCTATGCATGAGTCTGTTTTTAAGTTCTTATCATAGGGGTCTCATACAATAATTGTCCTTTTGTCACTGACTGCTTTCACTCAACATGATGTCCTCCAGCTGGAACCAAGTTATGAGATGTTTCCTGAAATCATGGTTGTTCTTTATCATTGCATAGTGCTCCATTGAGTATATACACCATAGTTTACCTATCTATTCCTCTGCTGTTCGGCATCTGGGTTGATTCCATCTCTTTGCTATTATGGAGTGTGCTGTGGTAAATATTCGTGTGCATGTATCTGTTGGTGTGAATGGACTTGATTCTATAGGATATATTCCAAACAGTGGACTTACTGGTTCAAATGGTATATCTGTATCTAGTTTTTTAAAGGAGTACCAGATTGCTTTTCAAAGAGGTTGGACCATTTTCCAATCCCACCAACAGTGTAGGAGAGTTCCAATTTCTCCACAGCCTCTCCAGCATTTGTTGTTTTGTGTTGTGGGGACCATGGCCGACCTTGTTGGGGTGAGATGGTATCTTATTGTAGTTTTGTTTTGAATTTCTGTAATAGCTAATGATTGTGAGCATGTCCACATGTGTTTTTTTGGCTGCCTGAATCTCCTCTTTAGAGAACCGTCTGTCCATCTCCTTTGCCCATCACTTAATTGGATTATTTATCTTTTCCTTGTAGACATCTTGTACTACCTTATCAGTTATGGAGATAAGGCATTGTTCTGATGTAGTGTTGCCAAATATTTTTTCTTTGAATGACCAAAGTGTTTGATTTGTAATAGTTCCCATTTATCTATTTTCTCTTCTGTTGTTTGTGGTTCATTTGACAGATTTTGAAGTCTGTCTGCATTGTACATTAAACTTTCCACTGTTGATCCCATTTTTTCTTCCATAATCTTTATCTTTTGCAGTTTGATATTTAGGTCTTTTGTCCAGTTTGAGTGGGTTTTTGTATAAGGTATAAGATATGGGTCTTGTTTCAATTTAGTGCAGATGGATATCCAATTTTTCCAACACCATTTGTTGAAGATACTGTTTTTACCCCAGTTTAATGTCTTAGGGCCTTTGTCGAATATCAGGTGTTCATAGGCAGATGGTGTCATCTCTGGGGTCTTGATTCTGTTACATTGATCTATCTGTCTCTTTTTGTACCAGTACCAGGTTCTTTTGACTACTCTGGCTGTGTAATAGGTTCTAAAGTTGGGCACTGAAAGGCCTCCAAGTGTGTTCTTCTTTAGTAGTTCTTTACTTGTCCAGGGCTTCTTCCTTTTCCAGACAAAGTTTGTAATTTGTTTCTCTATCTCATTAAAAAATGTCACTGGAACTGGTATTGGGATTGCATTGTATAAGTAGATTGCTTTGGGTAAAATTGACATTTTCACAATGTTAAGTCTTCCTATCCATGAGCAGGGTAGGTTTTTCCGTTTATCTAAGTCTCTCTTAGTTTCTTGTAGCAAGGACTTGTAGTTCTCTTTGTAAAGGTGTGGTATTTCTCTGGTTAGATTTATTCCTAGGTAATTTATCTTCTTAAGGGCTATAGTAAACGGTGTTGACTTGGTGATTTCATCCTTAATAGTCTCGTTGTTGGTATAAAGGAATCCTGCTGATTCACTTATGTTTATCTTGTGTCCTGAGACTTTGCTGAGCTCTTTATCAGTTTGAATAGTTTACTTACGGATTCTTTGGGATTTTCTGTGTATATAATCATATCATCTGCAAATAGGAGATTTTTAGTTCTTTGCCAGTGCAGATGCCCTTATTTCTTGGTCTTGTCTAATTGCTCTGGCTAGAACTTCCAGTACAATGTTGAGTACTAGAGGTGAGAGTGGGCATTCTTCTCTAGATCCTGTTCTCATGGGAAAATGTTTCAGTCTCTCGCCATTCAGGATGACGTAGGCAGTTGGCTTTGTATAAATGACCTTTATTGCATTGAGGAATTGGCCATCTATTCCTATTTTGCTGAGAGTTTTTAGCATGGATGGGTGTAGACTTTATCAAATGCCTTTTCTGCATCAATAGGCAAGATCAGGTGATTCGTGTCTCTTGTGATATTTATGTGGTTAATCACATTAATTGTTTTTCTGATGTTGAACCAGCCTTGCATCCCTGGTATGAATCCAACTTGGTCATGATGGATTAGTTTTTCAATATGTTGTTGTATTCTATTGGCAAGAATTTTGTTGAAGATGTTTACATCTGGATTCATGAGTGACATCAGTCTGTAGTTCTCCTGTTTTGCTGGGTCTTTCCCTGACTTTGGTATCAGGGTTATGCTGGCTTCATAGAATGAAGTGGGGAGTATTCCATCCCTTTCTACACTGTGAAATAGTCTCAGTAGTATTGGAGATAACTGTTCTCTAAAAACTTAGTAGAATTCTCTGGTGAAGCCATCTGGGCCTGGACTTTTTGTGGTTGGCAGTTTTTTGATGACTTTTTCAATATCTTCCTTTGTGATGTGTTTATTAAGTTGTTCTGCTTCACGTTATGATAATTTGGGTAGGTGACATGAATCAAAGAATTTGTTCCATTTCCTCTAAATTTTCAAATTTGTTAGAGTTCAGTCTTTCATAGTATTCTGTTATGATATTTTTGTTTTCTGTTAAATCTGTTGTGACAACTCCCCTTTCATTTCTTACATGGGTTATTTTTTTCCTTTCCTTTTTTTCTTTAGCAAGTTTAGCTAACGGTTTGTCAATTTGGTTGATCTTTTAAAAAAACCAGCTTTGGGTCTTTTCAATTGTTTCAATTCTTTTTCTATTCTCTAATTCATTTAGTTCTGCTCTAATCTATATGATCTGGTTTCTTCTGTTGCCTGAGGGGTTCCTCTGTTGTTCTCTCTCTGCTTGTTCAAGCTGTAGGATTAGTTCTTTGATTTGGTTTCTTTCTTCCTCCCAGAGGTGTGCATTTATGGAGAGAAACTGACCTCTGAGCACTGCTTTTCCTGTATTCCATAGGTTCTGGTAGGAAGTGTTTTTGTTCTCATTGGAGTCCACAAATGTCTTTATTCATCCTTGATTTCTTCTATAACCCATGGCTTTTTGAGCAAGCTTTTGCTCAGTTTCCATGTGTTCCACCTTCTATTTATGTTTTTTCTGCTATTGATTTAGACTTTTATGGCTTTATGTTCTGAGAAGATGCTTGCATTAATTCAATGGTACGGATTTTGTTGAAAATTGCTTTGTGTCCTAACACATGGTCTATTCTGAAGAATGTTTCACTTGCACTGGAGAGGAAGGTGTAGTTGTCCGCTGATGGTTAGAAAGTTCTGTATATGTCGATGAGGTCTAGTTGTTTAATTGTGGCAATAGGGTCTTCTGTGTCTTTACTGAGCTTTTTCCTAGATGATCTGTCCAATATTGAGAGTGGAGTGTTGAAGTCTCCTACTATTATTGTGGAGTAATCTATCTCATTTTTCAATGTAGTCAGTGTTTCTTTGATGTATTTAGATGCTCTAGTATTGGATGCATAAATATTTAATATTGTTAAGTCCTGCTTGTATATTGAATCTTCCAGCAATAGATAGTGTCCATCGTTGTCCACGATGGTGGATTTTAAATTAAAATAAATTTAATCTGAGATCAGAATTGCCACATCTGCTCTTCTTTGTTCATTGTTGGCTTGATATACATTCCTCCATTCTTTAATTTTCAGTTTGTTCATATCTTTAAGTCTAAGGTGAGTTTCTTGTAGGCAACATATGGATGGGTCATGTCTTTTGATCCAAGATGTCACTCAATGTCTCTTTACTGGAGCATTCAGTCCACTCACATTCAATGTAATTATTGACAGGTATATGTTCAGTGCTGCCGTTGTGATATGTTTATTTTTGTGTTGGTGTTTTCTGTGTTGTTCTTATTAATCTGTTATGGGACATTCTTCTTTGAGAGCTGATTTTTCACCTTTTACAGGGTTGGTTTTATGGTTGTCGAGACCCCTGTATTACATTTTTTTTTTGTGGTATGTTGCACCTTTATTTTGCTTTATAGCTGCCCCTAAGATTCTCCTTAATAAACTATGTATAAACCCAATTTTGATTACTACCAGTCTTGTCAACTTTCTCTTCTTCTGAAAGGACTATAACGACTGTAGTGCATCCCTCATTTTAGTAGGCTGATATCATAGTTTTCATTATGTGATCACTGGATTATTTCTTTCACTATCATACCTTTGATTGCATTTGGAGCCTTCCCTAACTAAGTAGGATTCTGGATGATGTGTCCTTCTAAAATATAAAGTTAGCGGTTTTGTTCTTCTAAGCCAAAGCCAAGAAATTCTTTCACTGTTTCTTGTAGCTTTGGTTTGGTTTTTACAAAGTCTCTGAGTTTCTGTTTATCTGCGAATGTCTTAATTTCATTTTCATATTTGAATGATAGTTTTGCAGGATATATAGTTCTTGGCCAGAAGTTGTTCTCCTTCAAGGCTTTGAATGGGTCGTGCCACTGTCTCTGTGCCAGCATCATTTCTGCTGAGAAATCCGATGAAAGCCTACAGTGTTTCCCTCTCAATGTTAGCTTTCCTCTGAGTCTTGCTGCCTTTAAGAGTTTCTGCTTATGTTTCATTTTGTTAAGCTTGATTATAATGTACCTTGGAGTCTTTATTTTCAGATTTATATTGGGGGGCATTCGATATGCATCTTGAATATCTAAATTCTCTTCCTTTGTGATTTCAGGGAAGTTCTCTGTCAGCAGCTCAGCAACAATACTCTCTGTGTTCTCAGGTGTCTCACTCTATTCAGGGATTCTAATTAATTGTAGGTTGTTCCTCTTAATAGAGTCCCAACTGCTTCTTAATGTGTCTTCATTTTTCTTTTTTCTGATTTCTTCTGACAGATGCTGGTGTCAGTAGCTCTGTCTTCCAAGAAAGTCTCTTTTCCATTTGTTTCATTCTGTTTTCTTGGCTTTGAATTGAAAGTTTCTATGTCTTGGATTTTGTTCTTGATCTGTTGGATATCAGAGTACTGGTGTTCCATCAGATCAAACAGCTTGCTTGCTTTTCCATTTTGCTCTGCTGCATTTTGCATAAGGTCTAGGAGGACTCTATATATAATCCTTCTGTATTGACCTTCTGATAATTTCAGAAAAATTTCTTCGTTTGGAAAGCTCTTTGGTTGTTTCATTTGGGGGCCTTCTGAAGCCATGGGTGATTTCTTGGTTACTGTTCTTTCCAGAGTATGCTGCTTTTTGGACTTCACATAAGTCAGTAAAAGCTGGGAGAGATGCTGTGAGGATGGACCACAGTTGTTTCTCTAGGCTGTCTTGAAATGAAAGCTAAAATGTATCTGACCACTTCCCAAGTCTGTCAGGTTTTCAGGTGTACAGGGCCCTCTTCTTAACTGGCAAAGTAAGCACCTCTATATCCAACCCCAGATTTTATGAACTAGTTCAAAATATAGCAAGGCTACTGCCCTGCTGGCCTCTACTGACAGGCCCCAGCCATAGGTGACCCTGAGTAAAATACTGGTTTTCTGCCAGCAAAGCGCTGTCCCAAGAGTAGGCACTGCCTCCCAGCCTAGGAATTAGGTCTCATTGTATCCAAGATGGTGTCTTGCACAAGCTTGCCACCATCTCTGTACAAACTGCACTGTAGCAGAAGTGCAAAGGGAGGCCAAAGGTGCCGAGATGCACAGAGTCTACAGCCTCTGCTGCTGGGTCCCAGCCGTAGGTGACACTATGTAAACTACTGCTTTTCTGCTGGAAAAGTGCTCTCCTGTGGGCAGGTACTGACTCCCAGGCTAAGAATTAGTTCCAGCTGAGGCCTCCATATCCAAGATGGCATCCTGCACAAGCTTGCTGCAGCCTCCGTACAAACTACACTATGGCAGAGGCAGAAAGAGAGTCCACAGGTGGTGAGATGCACAGAGTTGTAAGCCAGGCTCCCAAAAACATGACAATTTCACCTGCCAACCCCATCAGCAGTGAGTCTGAGACTAGCTGCTAGTCAAGACTCAGCTCTGCTGGCTGGCCAAGAGAAAAAAAGTCAAAATGGTGTGTTACTTTCAATCTGTGAAAGCCAGGACTGGCCACAAGTGGGAGTCAGCTAAACAGAGGAGATTTTTCCATTCAGTGGTATGAAGTCCAAATTAACAGCTCTGTACTGTGTCCTAGGGCTTACTAGGTGACAAGAAGTCTCTGCTTAGTTATCAGTTCAGGTCTTGGTTTCTAGAGTGACTTAGGGAGATGTGTGCTTACTCTGCCATCTTGACTCTGCCCTCCCTTTCCAGTATCTTTATAAATTCTATCTTTATTCATCTTCTGGGGTGGGAAACACTACACATTAATATTGTATGGGGCACATATTACAAACCATAGGATGTAAAACAAACAAATAGACAGACAGACAAACAAACCCCAAAACAGAAGGTCATAACTGTGGTCCGTCACAACCTGATTATGTCCTAAGTCAGGGACTGCTTGTACTTAACTGCAACACAAGTGTTATCATCTTACATATATTGTATCTAATGTTTAATGCATTTTAATACATCTGATCTGATGTGCTTGCTGTTGCCATCATGGTGGCTCTGACTCATGATGACCTGAAACAGAACAAAATGTTGCCTGGTCCTGTGACATCTTTGGGATGAGAACTGATTCAGTGGCAACTAACAACAACAACAAGAAGAAGCTAATTCTATAATACCATTGATTTAAATACGTATTTGTATATAGCTCACATAACTGTGATTGCTATGACTATTGTGTTAATCCATCTCACTGATGGTTTCATTCATTTTCAATGTTATGCTTAGGATACCCAAAAATCTCCTCAGGTGAGAAAGAGCTAGTTGTGTAAGGACTTGGGGAAAGAATCTTATAGGCAGAGAATACTTCAAAGCAGAAATGAACTTGATGTGACTGAGGAATAGAAAGAAAGATGTGTGGGGAAAGAGTGATAGGAAATGAGACTGGAATCAGATGGTGTCTAGATTATGTAGTTTTAAACAAGATACAGAAAAAAAGAAAAGACCCCTCTCAACACACTCTTTTTTTTCTGGTTCAGAGGTGCTTGTTATGTGTATGTATGCTTCTTTCAAATGCATTTGTCTTTCAGTACTTGTCTTAAGCCAGGGATAAAGGATTCTAGTTATTTTCCTGTTTATTCTGACTACTTTTCTGTACAGATTATTGCCTTGATGCCTCCACTCACATTCTTAGACCCAAACACCACACAATGTTTCTATAAATTTACCAGCCATGGACCAAAGAAGAGCCTCCTCTATACTAACTATCTTCATGATGGTAAATTTCTGGCTTTCAGTTTACATTTGGCTGGGAAACCAATGGTTTAGTGGTTAAGCACTATATCTACTAACCAAAAGATAGGCTCAAATCTACCAGGCACGCCTTGGAAACTCTATGGGACAGTTCTACTTTGACCTCTAGCATTGCTGTGACTCAGACCCAACTCAATAGCACTGGATTTGGTTCCATTTGGCTTGTTATGTTTTAGCTCACTTCAATATGGCTGGTCCCCTGTTGTAAGGAAGAATTTCAAGGCCATGTGCAAAAAACAAAAAAGAAATTGGGCAATCATCGAAGGTAAGAGCCAGCCACCTCTTGTTGCTTTATCATGGGACCAATGGTTCATTCTAGAACTTAAGTCCAGTACAGTTGCTCCAAGTATGACATCATTCACACTTGTTTTATGACAACATCCAGTTACCACTAAATGTAGAAATTGTCAAAAACATAATTGCTTTGTCAAAGTTTCTTCTCTCTTTTTTTTTTTTTTAATGTCATTTGGTGGAGGAAGCAGGGGCAGCTCACTGCTTTGCTTGCCAAACCATAGAACATCTTTGGTACTTTATTTTTCCCCTCAATTGTCATTGAAAATAACTAGTCATAATGCCTTTGTAAGCCACGGCTGGCTTCAGCTCCCAGACAAGGCCCCTTGGTTTAGAGCTCCCATTGTGGGAGTGATTTAGGTAGAGGCAGGGTCATGAATAAAGAACACTCACCCTCTTCTTCAGACACAGGGGCAGTAGTGCTAGGGAGAGCGCTTCCCAAACGTCTCTTTTCAGCCCAGTATTTGGCTAAGAGCTTTAATTTCATTAGACAAATGGGGGCTGGGTTTTTCCATGCATCTTAGCCTCCTTTTAATGTGTAAATTACATAGGACTTGCCACTCATTACAATAGTGATATGATTATTGGCCTCCAACAGACCACACTGCACTGGCCCTCAGTGATAGGCCCTCTAATACATGGCATGTGTGGGAAAAATAGGAGAGCACATGTTTTCTGATCGCTAGACCTCAAGAGCATTGAATTCACATACAGGAGGCTTCCACTTCATTTGAGCAGAGTGCTTCATGCAAAATTCGTTTCTGAACCATGGGTGGATGTGACATGGTGGTAGGTAATGATGTGGTTATGGAATGAAAACTGCCTAGGGGCCAGAGGTATTGGGACACGGGAAACCTTTTTGGTTTGACTATTTGACTGGAGATATATGATTAAACAACTGTGAATCTTAGTTTCTTTGTTCAACAAACCAAACCAAACCCACTGCCATCCAGTTGATTCGAATTCATAGCAACTCTATGGGACAGAGTACTGCTCTGTAGAATGTCAAAAAAACATCTGGCAGATTCGAACTGCCCACCTTTTGATTAGCAGATGTAGCCTGTAATCATTTTGCCAGGAACGTTTCTTGTTTATTCACAGATGTGGATAAAAACATCTACTTAACACCTACAGGTTACAAAGGCACATCATTTGTTAAAGCCCTGCTGCATATGACAGTGCCAGGAAATATCAGGAACAATTTCATTCATTGCAATAACACTTAGAGGTAACCATAGCTAAAAACACTAAGAACAATTAAATACTCCAGTGCAACATCTTCCAAAAATGCTCCACTGATAAAAGAGTGTCGTGGAGAAATACGTAGTTTAGAGAATAGTGTCTAGTTGGCTACTGCTAACCCATTCTTAGAAAATCAGAGTGCATATTAGCACATTAAAAGCTTTTCAGAAACCCTGTATTAAACCAAGCTTTCAATTTGGATTTTAATCCAGAATTTCCTATGAAATTATCATCTCTGCTCCTCCACGGCAGATATGCATCCAGCTGTGTAGGAGCTGTGCCTTCTGCAGAAGCAATGGCAGAAGGCGGACTATTGATTTAGGGATGAAGAGGAAAAAAAACCCATGGGTTCTTGTAAGGAGACACTCACAGTTGTGATGGGGCTGTCAGAGAAAGACACCATCTAGTGCAGATAATCCTTAAGTCCCTAGTAATGATGTTCACACTTCTGGCAGAACCCCTCATCTGGGTGTAATGTGGGAGATATTTACTATCTCTCAAACTAAAACTTATTCTCTGGAAATGGAATATGTGATCTTGTTTCTACTTTTTAAAAATTCATTAATTTGCTGTGTATGTTCTTTAGAAACTCGAACACATCCTTGCCCACAATCTATATTATGGCAGAATTTAGACCTTTAGTCATACAAAATTACTGTTTCATTAGCTCTACAGCAATCTGAACTCTGAAGCACCATCATTTCGTTAATGCCTTCTAAAGCCCGCTGTCTTACTCATTTCTGCAGGCCAGAATTGGATGTAATATTAATAATATTTTACATTTGTTTAGCACTTTGTGTTATAAAGGAAATGTATTTCTTAGGGATTTTAAGAGTCAGTTTCCCAGTCAGAAAGAAACTGGTAAATGTTTCTGAAAAAAAAACAAATATCCAAAGAGGGTTGGAGGGACAAAACGCAAACCCCTCTGACTCATAGGGACCCTGTAGGATAGAGCGGAACTGCCTCATGGTGTTTCTAAGGAGTGGCTGATGAATTCAAACTGTTAACATGCTAGCAGCCAAGCATTCTGGGCTCACTGTTGTGTTGTTAACTGTCGTGAAATTGTTTCTGACTCACGGTGATCCCCTGCACAATGGAACTAAATGTTTCCTAGTCTTGCACCATTCCCATGATCAGTTGAGGATCGGACTGCTGTCACCCACGTGGATTTCAATGGCTGATTTTCAGAAGTAGATCACTAGGCCTTTCTGTCTAGTCCATCTCAGTTTGGAAGGGCCGCTAAAAGTGGTTCAGCACCTTAAAAACACGGAACCCTACATTGACGGGTCGTGGTGGCACACGAAATTGAAAGCCATTGGCCGGGGCTTGAACTCTGATCTCTCTCACCTGGGGGAAACCCCAGTGATGTAGTTATTCTGAGCAACTGTCCTAACCAAAAGATCTACAGTCTGAATCTACCAGGTGCTCCTTGGAAACAACATGCAAGGTATGAATTCTGCTACTGAACCACCATAAACAAGGTACAATGGTTTCTTCGACACAAGACTTCTCTAATGCACACTGTAATCTTCTAAGAAGATAAGGGAAAGGAATGTGCTTACTTATACAGAGTTTTCAAAGGTATGTATTTAGCTATTAAACCCTTTGCCTGTGGAGCATTTTTTGGCCAATGTGCAATGACTTGATTTTTTCCCTGGTGTTGTACAGCAATGGCTACCTGAGAGTTATAATAGGAAATTAATGAGGTAGTATTGATGATATTGTTTAACATAGTGTGTACACAGCAGGAATTCAGGAGATGTTGTTCCTTAACAACTTGTAGAAATCAGACAAGCCTCAGCCTCATTACCTATTGTTCTCTGTGTGTGACTTGTTTCCTGGTCTGGTTGCAAGCTGTGTCAGTTCCTTGGTCCTGGTTCCATTTGTAGCCTCCTTGTGGGAGTGAAGGCCCGTTTGCCTCATACCACCATCTGTTGGACCCTGTTCTATCTCCTTTGCCTAGAGCCTGTCAGCCTGTGGGCTGGCACTGGACTCTGTTAGTATTTTGTCCATCCCCTGTCTGAGCAGCCGTTCAGCCACTGCTTGATGATGGAAACTATGTTGCCTGAGAAAATGTGATGCTGTGTGCCGTCCTTTGGTCAAAACTTTAGATACTCATGTTGACCTGGACTAGCCTTGGGTTTACAAGCTCATTGGGCTGAGCATAGAATTCCCCAACATTACCAGTCTATCTAAGCTCATCTGTCCATCCTCCTCAATGGGAGCTAGGCAATACTAGGCCAGAGCCTCAAGGGCTTTGATTATCTTAGAAATTTCCTATATCCATCTCATATTATACGGGAAGAATCTATACCCACTGCAGAGTAGTGTTAAGTGGCAGAATATAGCTAGAGCGCTCATCTCTAACTTTATAGAGTGAGTCTTTTTCTACTCTTCTATTATCATTGATGATCGGTTAGTTAATTCTCTACCTATTTATGGTGGTGGTGGGAAGAAACTAACTCATGGGCAAAAAAGTGTTGCTGTAACTCCACTGGGATATTTTGGTATCTTTCTGTATTGCAGAGAATAAATCACATAAAATTCACTCTTTTTGCTGACTGATGTCTGAAATCGTGGTTCCTTCAACAAGATTTGGGTTTACGCCATTCTATGCTAAACTCTGAATGCGAGATGTACTCCAAGTAATAAATAGCTTTCAGGAAAAGAAGATTCTAAAGAAATAGACTTTACTGCTTCCAGTGCCTTCCAGGTTCAAGACCACAGAGAGTTTAAGGATGAGACCACTTATAAGACAGTTGATACTGAGGGTGGGATGCTGGGGACAGAATTACCTATGATTTACTTGTAGGCTTGTCAATGGTGCAGGGCCTGTTGATCCCAATTTCTTACAAGTGTATCTTGTACTTACTGGCCTATGTTCCTGAACACATGCTAGGGCCAGTCATAGTTTTAGGGAGCTCTGACCCCTGTCTAGGTAGAAATAAAACCACTTCTCCATCCACCAATGGAAAGATCAATATTTGAATATTGGCTTGTCATACTAAGGCCAGTTCAAGGACAAGAATACCAAGAACAAGCTAGTTCAAGAATAAGTCCCTAGTTAGCCTACAGGCAATAAAATAACTAGAGGTTTATAAGCAATATCAGAACACTTGGCACCAAGGAAAAGGATCTGCTAAATTCTAAATAGCTCATCTTTAGCAACTGGAAGAAATGGGACATGTGGCTAAGAGGATTAAGACATTGGGGTTGGGGTAGTCCTTTATATATTCTGGACAGATCTTAAAGTTCTATTTTCTGTATCTATGCAATAACCAAAGAATCAAATTTATTTAATGTAAGAAAATCATGATGAATATAACTGGAGGAGCCCTTCCTGCTCCAAACCATGAAATTTTGATAATTTGTCTATATTCTCTTAAATTGTTCATAACTGAAGATGCACAGTGGAGAGACAGCTCAACTGTGGTTAAAATAATGTGACAAAACCCCAAAAAACCTAGTGTCACTCATCAAGTTGATTCTGACTCATAGAGACCCTATAGACAGAGTAGAACTGCCCCACAGGGTTTCCAGGAAGCACCTGATGGGTTTGAACTGCTGGCCTTTGGTTAACAGAAGTAGCACTTAACCGCTACACCACCAGGGTTTACAGTGAGACAAAGTACCTCTGCATAACGTGCCCAGTGAGGAAACCTGAGACCTTGATCTTAACTGGTACAGAATAATGCTCATAGCAAAAACTAACAACTGAGTTTTTCCTCTCTGAGTTCTGATAATTCAATTGCATTGATTGCTAACTGTCAAGTGAAAGCATCATCTTTGCCCTAAACTACTGATGCTGTTTTATGAGTTCGTCATCAAAAGCTTTGAGGAAATTGACATTATATAATGTGAAACACTTTATTATCCTGCCTGAAATCAATGAGTTTAACTTTCAATCTTACTATGTTCTGAACTGCTGCAGATGGTGTAGGTGGCAAATATTACACATTTGGTAAGAAAACATCATGGATATAAATACCCTTGTCTTTTCTCCTCTGATCAGTGAAGAGCCTAAAGAAAAGGATAAATACCCATCTGCCTGGAAATTTGCCTGGAGGCAGGGTGATGGGCTAGACGTCCTACTTAGATTCCTTCCAACCTTTTGATTTAGAACTTCTCCACCGTTACCAACAGTGTTTGTTCTGGTGGGATATGTGCAACACTGTAGAGCTCTCTGCATGTGTACAGAATGCTCAAAGATTTTTCATATGTTTAGTTAAGAACAAGCACCTCCTCTCCGTATGGAAATATGCTGCTTCTGAAATGCTGCCTGCGGAATTCACCGGATGATGTGGTGCTATAATCAGGAATGACGAATGGATGAATGAGAATCGATTTTGTGAAAGGATCAGCCTTTCAGGAAGTAGAGTGTCTTTACAATTTGTATGGCCTCAGTGGGTATGGCCCAGAACCCAAGACATTATCTAAGCTTGCTTTCCTGATATGGCCTACTGAGACCCATGTGGACTTGAACCAACACCTTAATGTCATTGATGGTGCTTTTACCTGTGTAGATACAACGTGGTGCAAGAATGGAAGTGGGGTTCCCTTAGTCATGGCTAAAACGTTCTTACAATCCTAATGAACAGAGATACAACTCTTTTGTTTTTACTGGTGTATTTACATGTTTATTTACTTTTGTTATGTGTCATTTTCAGCATAAGCCATACTTCCTGGAAATTTTTAAGACAACACAAGTGGATGAAAACTAAAACAAATATTTTCTTAAGTTCTCCAGCCCAGAACTTGACATTTTAGTAATATGCACATGGTGGGCACTTAACATTTGTGAGGTGCACACACTAAGCACTTGAAAAATGGACATTTTAATTCCTACCATAGCATATAAGTTGATCCTGAAGACGGATCAAATTACAGCAGAAAATGTAAGTGTCCCCTTCAAACTGCTATCAAACCCAAACACATTACCATGGAGCGGATTCCAACTCATGGCTTCTTATAGGATACAGTAGAACCACCCCATGGGATTTTCAAGGAGTGGCTGGTGGATTCAAACTGCTAATCTTTTGTTTATCGGCAGGGTTCTTAACCACCGTGCCCCCAGGACTCTGTGAACACTAAACCAAAATAAAAAAAAAAACAACTTGTTGCCATCGGGTCAGTTCTGACTTACAGCACCCCTGTAGGACAGACTAGAACGTAGAAATGCCCCACAGAGTTTCCAAGGAGCACCTCGTGGATTTGAACTGCCAACCTGTGATTAGCAGCCACAGCACCGAGCCACTCATCCACTACCCACCAGAGTGCTTAGTGATTCTTTAATCTTTCCTTTCATGAGGAATCTTTGCATTTCACTGCAGTACCAGTTGAAACAGTTTCACAAATTACTTTTTGCTGTTTCTGAGACAGAGAGGTAATGAACCCATTCATCAAGCCCCCAACTTCTGTAAGAACTATCTTTGCATAGCTGTTTTAGACTTCTCTCTTTCTACTTCCATTATCAGTAGCAGCTGGTTTCTATTTCAAACCCATCACCGTGCTTTTTTCTTAAAAAAAATTCTTTTATTTTAGTAATGAATATGTTTTCTTTTAAATAATCAAAATTACTTTAAATAATTCAACTCAACTTTGTTAGTTGATTTGTAGCAATAAAATCATTTAGAAAAGTGACTGCTGGTTGGCTGCCAGTTACATCTGTACTTGGTGTAAATGGGCCTCTCCACTCCAGTGCTGCACAATTAATACTTCAAATTCATGTACCAGCAATACAACTAACCTATGTTTCATAGAGTTTGAGTCACTCATGATTAGAAAAATCGCATATGTATATGATAGACTTAAATTTTTTCCTTCCAGACTTTTTCTCTCTGTGGACATATGATACGTGTCAGTGTGTTTGCATCTATGGTGCATATAGAGTTCTTGTATTCAGTACTCTTGACTCAAAAATTCCCAGTGGAGCAATTTTCTAGTTTGTGACTGGTATCAATGATTTTATTGTTTGACTGATTTGTTTATTGTACGTTATTTGTCTCACTCATCACAAATACACACACCACAAATACAACTATCACATATGCAAGAAATTTTTTGTGTTGTTTATCGTTGTATTCCTAACTTTAAAATAGTTCCTGGTACATAATAGATGTTCAGCAAACACTCATTTATTGAATAAATCAGTGACTAAAATATTCACTGAATATGCAATTTTAATGACTGCATATTTATAACAAAGTATAACAAGAATATTGCCAATGTTGTCGACATTAATGTCACATAATATTTTTATTATCATGAAAAATGTACTGAGAAAAAATGTTATTTTTTAATTTTTGGTAGCGATATATACAACCACACAGACATCCCTTCACAACTGCTACGTGTGAAGTTTAACAACATTGGTTAAATACTTTATGACGTGTCACCATATTCATTGTCTCTACTCCTTGTTACATCACCATTATTTTTAACTCTCTGCTCCTTGAAGTTCTCATCTGTGTTGTAGATAAAATGTTGTCAGTTTTAACTGACATAGAGAATTCCTAATAACAGAGCAATGCTCAAGGCAAACGTCTCAGTCATCTAGTGCTGCTGTCACAGAAATATCACAAGCATATGGCTTTAACACAAAAATTTGTTCTCTTGTAATCTATTGAGCTAGAAGTCCAAGTTCAGGGCATCAGCCACAGGGGAAGACTCGCTGTCAGCTCTGATGGAAGGTCCTTTTCATCAATCTTCCCCTGGTTGAGGAGGCTTTCAGGCACAGGGACTCCCAGTCCAAAGGATGTAATCTGCTTCCAGTACTTCTTTCTCTGCTCACTTCCGTTTCATTTTACCTCTTGTAAGATACAAGGTAGTACTGGTCACACCTCAGGGAAACTCCGTTTACACTGAATAAGGGTTTTGACTTCAGTAAGAGTGTGACAATCCCACCCTAATCCTCTTTAACATAAAATTACAATCACAAAATGCAGGGCAGCCATATAATACTGGGAATCATGGCCTAATCAAGTGGATACATATCTTGGGGGTGGGGGGCAGACACAATTCAGTGTGTGATGGTAAGCATTATTAATTCAGTTAAACTATTATTTAGTTTATTGATGGTTTTAGTGGGATATTTTTGGCTGAATGTTTAAGTATTATTTCTGGGCAGTAAACTTAGGGTTCTTCCCAGGCTCAATGGGTCCAGTAAGTCTGATTTCCATACAAATTTGAAGTTCTTTTCTATGATTTTCCTCTTTTTGATTAGGATCCATCTGTTGGGTCCTTGACCAAAGTGTTCAATAATAGTAGCCAGATATCAGCCATTTCTAGGCTCTTGGCAGAGGAAGCAACTGTTCATGGAGACAAACGTGCAGTTCATTTTCTCCTCCCGTTCCTGTGTCGGCTGCTTCTTTTTCTGTAAGAACAAACGTCTTTTATTTTTTTTGTAAATTGTACTTTCGATGAAGGTTTACATAACAAACCAGGTTCTCATTAAACATTTAGTACACATATTGTTTTATGACATTGGTTAACAACCTCAGGTCTTGTCAATCCTCTCCCTTCTCAATCTTGAGTTCTCTGTTAACAGCTTTGCTGTCCCCTCCCGCTGCAAGAACAAAATTCTTAATAGCCAGCTTTGCTCTTTCCTCAAAGATAAATTCTAAGGATGGAGTTATTAAGTTGAAGAATTCTGTTAAGCTTTTACATCTGACTATATTTTGCTAGTTTTTTCCTTGAATAATGTTGAAATTGACACTCCCACAAGCAATGAGTGACTGTGTACATCTTTGTGTATCTGTGCTTTATAGAATGATTTCTCAACCTTCTCATCTCTGAAATTCAAAAGAATTCCATTTTTCACACAGATTTTATTGTCAGTCAAGATAAGAATCTCTAGCTACTGTAACAAAAAACTCTCACACCTCAGTGGCATAGCAAAATAAGTGTTTCATTGTTTATGTCAGAGTCTGATGTAGCTTGAGTTGCCCTTTTGAGTGATTCACCTCCAAGCAGGGACTCAGGGATCTGAACTCCAGTTCTTTATAACCCCTGAATCCTCCATGTCCAAATCAATCAATGAGAAAGAGAAAGAGAAGGAGAGATACTGAGAGGACAGCAAGTTGACTATACTTTACCACCCACAGTCTGTTATCCAGAACTCAGTCATGTGGTCTCACATAGATGCAAAGGAGGCTTAGAAATAGAATCTTCCTGAGTACTCAATAAAAACAAAGTGATCTGTCAAGCCAATGTGTTGCACCTTGAAAACAATTCTTAAAAAAGTCTTCATTCACTTTTTGGATATCTAATGGGTGTACCCACCTTACCCACTGCTGTCAAGTTGATTCTGACTCATAGCAACTCTATAGGGCAGAGTAGAACTGCTCCATAGAGTTTTCAAGGAGCATCTGGCATACTTGAGCTGTTGACCTTTTGCTTAACAGTTGCAGCACTTAACAACCACTATGCCAGCAGGGTTTCTGATGGATGTAGTGTATATGATTTTTAGTAGACCTGATGTCTTCAATTCCGGTCACATGATCTACAGCTCTATTTCTTATGACATAGGCCAGCACTTTCCCAGCAGAAGTCACAAATCAAAGACAAAGGAAGAGAACAAGTACCAGTCTTATCAGGGATGTGGTAGCTTGTCCTGCAATTGAGGAGAAATGCTATTCAATTTACTCGCCTTTTGATTTCACTTTGGTGTCCTGGAACACTTCCAACTTGGATAATTGCTTTCTGCTGATCTAAAATTCCCCTGTAGTTTCCTTTGCCTCATACACACCGTAGCACTGTGTTACCGGCGTCACTGATCGTTTCATATCACACACGAGCTGGTTATATTTCACCAAGAGGAAAGTCATCCCTGGGCAAATACAGAGTCTGTATGTTTCTGTTTCTTTAAGTGTAGAAAATGTACATTTAATGTATTAGTAAAATTAGTGATCTGAAACTCTAGATAGTAAAAGACTTTAGTAATCTTCTGTTATGAATTTAGTTTCAAAAATTTTAACAAATAAATAACCTTCCAAAAACACATGGTATCTTTAACTCAACAAATAATACAGCATTGTTTCTGTTGCTAAATATGCAATATTATAACATGTTGAATAATATCTATGGAATCTGTACTATAGTACTTCCATGGCAGTATGTTTGCCTCTATCCAGAATAATAAAGCTCTCTCTGTCATAGATTTCAATGAATGGAATTAACCTTTAAGGAACTACTCTTTTTCTCCCATGTTCTCCCATGTTACTGAATAGTCTAACCCCACCTCCACATAAATGTTTGTGTGTAGTAAAGTAAAAGGAATGAAACTGATTTTTCATCTAAAATGAACTACTGGGAAACAGGAAGGCAGAGGAAAACTAGTGATAGGGAACCCAAGGTCAAGAAGACAGTGTGTTGATGTATTATAGGATTATTAACCAATGTTCGATGGTACTTGGCTTGGTTTGGCTGTAGAGTAGTATGTGTACTAACTCTTCAATGATAAGCTAGTTTGCACTGCAAATATTCATCTAAAATATACTATTTTTTTAAAGGTAATTTTATAAAAGCCTTTCTATTTCTTCATTGGATTTAAATACTTCTGAGTATGCAGTCACGCTCATGAAAGAGGTTCCTTAACATAGAAGTCCCCTAAAATTGCATAAAACAAATCTTACTGGGCAATCATTCATTTACTGGTTGTAAATGGTAAAGTTAAATATAGGGTCTTTTTTCTTTTTCATACAAAACCTTTTTTTTTTAAAGTATTTGAGATGTTTGCATTTGGTTTAAACTATTGGTTGTAATATTGCAAAAGCAATATCCAAAAACATGTCCGAAAGTCGTTTAGATTCTTGTTGGTCTAAATGTCCCTGATTTGGGAATGAATTTCAGTGTAGTAACTGAAAGGACCTCTGCATTTACATTTAAGTGAAATCTAGTGTTACCTCTAGATTTGGAGAAACCCTGGAGGTGTAGTATTTAAGTTCTACATCTGCTAACCAAAAGGTCGGCAGGTCAAATCCGCCAGGTGCTCCTTAAAACTCTGTGGAGCAGTTCCACTCTGTTCTATGAGTCTACTCAGCTATGAGGCAAAATAGATTCAATGGCAGTGGGTAGTACCAAGTTTTGTAAGAAGAGTTACAGGTTTTCAAAGTTTTAGCTATGCAGCACGTGTTATACCAAGATATATGAGTTTATGAATAGCTACTTTTAAAGAATATTTTGGCCTCTGTTTTGTAGTTACATTAAGTTTCAGCTTTCAGCATTGGACTATCATTAGAACAAGACTGAATTGTACACCAGTGTTCTTTGCAGACCTTTTCATGATAACCCAAAAGTAGAAGTCTCCTAAATGTCTATAAGCAGATGAATGGATGAACAAAAAGTGGATATATACATACAGTGGAATATTACTCAGCCATGAAGACAAATCCTGATTCATGTCGTAACAGGTATGAACTTTGGAAACATCCTGCTGAATAAAATAAGTTAGTCACAAAGGGCAAATATTGTATGATCCCACTTAGATGAGATATGCAAGTACATAGAAATCAAAGATTATTAGTGATTACCACGGGACGGGGGGCAGAAAAAAAAGAGGAAAAGGAGGAGTTTTTGCTTAGAAGGCATTGCATTTGTGTTAATGGTGGAACATTTTGAAAAGGATAACAAGGACGATTGTACAACTTGAAAGATGCAGAAAAAAACTGGAGTTCATTTTGCAATTAAGGAATCTTTCAACAAAGTATCAGAATAATGTGCTACTTATCTGCCGGATGAAGACAGGAAGCAAATAAGAGTGTTGGGCAACGGTTAAGGTTGAGCTTGAAAACTGTAGAATTATCATTTTGTCTAAAAGTTAAAAACAAACAAACAAAAACCATAGGCTTATTTCTTTACAAATTACAAAGCTCCTAAAGCCAAAAGAGGGAGATTTTTCTAACAGTAGGGGGTTATCCTATTAAAATTCATCATGATTCTTCTTACTGAAAGCAGTAAGCAAGAATCAATTTTCTTCAGTCAGGAAGTTGGCTCAGATGCTAGTTGAGCCAAGACAGACTTGATAGATTCACATTAAACATTTACAAAATAATTCTGAATCAGAATATACAATTTCCACGGAACTCTTTTTCTTTTTCTTCTGCTTGGGCAGTGGGAGAGAATGAAAGAAGTCTGTATTAGGGAAGAAAAGCAAAGCCTCATAGAACACATGAAAGGATTTTATAGGTTTTAATTCCACTAAACTATCAACACATGGAAGATGAGATAGAACTGTGATTATCTGGCTCTATAACCATTGCTGTTGAGTTGATTCGGAATCATATTGACCCTCTAGGACACAGTAGAACTGCCCCATACGGTTTCCAAGGCAGCAAGTCTTTTTTTAAAATTAAAAATTTTTATTCCCAAATGAAAACGTATTTTGTTTCTTGGCTTTAAAGGAAATTAATTTGTTTATAGTATGTGGAAACTCTGGTGGTGTAGTGGTTAAGTCATACATCTGCTAACCAAAATCTGCCAGGTACTCCTTGGAAACTTTATAGAGGAGTTCTACTCTGCTCTATAATGTTGCTGTAAGTCAAAATCAGCTAGATAGCAGTGGCTTTTTTAGTTATATAGTATCACAGAAGTATGCTTCGTAACACGTTTAAAAAAAAGTTGCTGTTGAGTCAATTCTGACCCATAGGAACTGACTCACAGTGACCCTATAAAACAGAGTAGGACTGCCCCATGGGACTTCCAAGAAGCAGCTGCTGGATTCAAACTGCCGAACTTTTGGTTAGCAGTCAAAAGTTTAACAACTGTGCTATCAGGGCCTCACAGATGAAAGCGCTGCCACGCTTGACATTTTCTCATGATGCAGTATTGGTCTTAATTTATTTTCTGAATTTTTATTTATTTTGTTATTGTTGTTGAATATATACACAGCAAAATATCAACAAATTCAATACTTTTTACATGTACAATTTAGTGACATTGATTACATTCTTTTGAGTTGTGACACTGTTCTTACCCTCCTTTATAAAATGTTACTCCCTCATTAATGTAAACTCACTGCCCTCTAAGGTTCCTGTCTAACGTTTCAAGTTACTGTTGTCAATTTGATATCATATAGATAGTCCTTAAAGAGTATAATGCTCTAGTAGAACTTTTCACTACTCAGGCTACCGTTGGTTTTAAGATGACCTTGGGGGATATTTTCAGTTTAAGGTTTAAACATTATCTCAGGAGTTTGTCTAACTTTCATGGCTCCAGAATATCTAGAGTCTGTGAAAATATGAAACTCTGTTCTGTATTTTTCCTCTTTTGATTAGTATTCTTCTGTGACATCTTAGATCAGAATGTTCAGCAATGATACCTAGGTGCCAGGCAGTTCTTCCAGTGGCATGGCAAAGGAGACCATTAGGCACACATTTCATATCCTCTTCTTTTTTTTTTAACTTGTGATTGAGTGAAAGTGTGCAATCCAAATTAAAGTTACATGCACACCTATCTGCAGCTCCTTCTTTTTTCCCTACCCAGTGACAGCACACTCCTCCCTTCCATTCTATATGTTGTGTCTTCTTAACAATCTCCTGTCCCATCCTCCACTCTCTTCTCTCCCTTCTAGTAAAAGCCCAGTAGGACAGTATCCTATAGATTCATAGAACTGTAAAGTACATATAGCCTATGGTCACATTGTATCCCTGAGTCCAATCCATTCCTGTCTGCAGAGTTGACTTTAGTAATGTTTTCTGTTCAGGGGCAGCAGCAGATCTAGGGGTCATGCTCTCAGGGGAACCCTCAGGACTTCAGATCACCAATTGCGGTCTTCTAGTGGTGTTCTTGAGGTGCACTCCTCTTTTTCTCATGGTGCCACTGGGACTCAGCTTTGTGTGACCCATCATGGCTGTCTTTGTTGGTGGCCAGGCACCATCTGGTTCTTCTGGTCACATGTTGATACAGTCACCCATTTACATGGGTCCTTCTGTCTTCTGGGCTCTCTTTCCCTCATGTCTTTGTTGTCCTTGGTGATCATCTGTTCCGGCTGAGTTGGGACCATTTGGTACACCTCAGATGGCAGCTTGCTAGCTTTTAAGACTGCAGATGCCACTCACCAATATGGAGTGCAGAAGTCTCTCTTAGCAATAGGCTAGTTATGCCAGCTGGCCTCAATGTCCCCTGAGTGCATGGTCCCCAGACCCCCATCCCTATTTTTTCTTGCATGATCTACCATTTTAGGTTCGATATTTAGGCCTTTGCTCCAGTGTGGGTGAGTTTTTGTGTAAGATGTGAGATATGGGTCTTGTTTCAATGTTTTTGCAGATGGATATCCCATTTTGTCAGAAGTATTTGTTAAAGAGACTGTTTTTATCCCAATTTACAATCTTAGGGCCTTTGTTGAATATCAACTGTTCATAAGAAGACGATGGCATCTCTGGGGTCTCACTTACGTGCCTTTGGTCTATATGTCTCTCTTTGTACCAGTACCGTGCTATTTTGACTACTGTGGAAGTGTAATAGGTCCTAAGGTCAGGTACCATGATGCCTCTCAGTGTGCTCTTCTTCTTCGGTAGTACTTTGCTTATCCAGGTGTTCTTCCCTTTCCAAACAAAGTTGGTGTTTTGTTTCTCCATCTTGTTAAAAAACTCACTGGAATTTGTTTTGGGATTGCATTGTATATGTAGATCACTTTGGGTGAAATAGACGTTTTTTACAATAGTAAGTCTTCCTATTCATGAGCAGGGTAAGTTCTTCTGTTTATGTAAGTCTCAGTTTGTTGCAGTAAGGTCTTGCAGTTCTCTTTGTATTGGCTGTTACTTCTCTAGTTAGGATTATTCCTGGGTAACTTATCTTCTTAGGGGCTATAGTAAATGGTATTAATTTGTAATTTCTTCTTTAATGATCTTTTTGTTGTTATAAAGGAATTCTCCTGATTTACTTATGTTTATCTTATATCCTGACAGTTTGCTGAACTCTTCTGTTAGTTCTAGTAGTTGACTTATGGATACTTTAGGACTCTCTGAGTATGCAATCATATCATCTGCAAATAGGGACATTTTTACTTCTTTTTTCCCAATGCAGATGCCCTTTGTTTCTTTGTCTTGTCTAATTGGTGTGGCCAGAACTTCTAGAACAATGTTGGATAGAGTGGTATGAGTGGTCATACTTGTCTAGCTCCCATTCTCAAGGGGCTTCCAGTTTCTCTCCATTCAGGATGATGCAGGCAGTTGGCTTTGTGTAGCTGGCTGTTGTTGCATTGAGGAATTTGCCTTCTATTCTTATTTTGCAGAGCATTTTTAGCATGAATAGGTGTTGGACTTTGTCAAATGCCTTTTACACATCAATTGACAAAATCAGGTGATTCTTGCTTTTGTGATATTTACGTGGTTAATGACATTAATTGTTTTTCTGATGTTGAACCAGCCTTGCATCCCTGGTATGAATCCAGCTTGGTCATGATGAACTATTATCTCGATATGTTGTTGAATTCTATTGGCAAGAATTTTGTTGAAGATTTTTGCATCTAGGTTCATGAGTGATATTGGTCTGTAATTTTCCTCTTTTGTGGGATCCTTCCCTGGCTTTCGTATGAATTTGGGAGTATTCCATCCCCTCCTACGCTGTGGAATAGTCTCAGTAGTATTGGAGATAACTCTTCTCTGACAGCTTGGTAGAATTCTGTGGTGAAGCCATCTGGGCCAGGGCATTTTTTGGCTGGTAGTTTGTTGATGCCTTTGTCAATCTCTCCCTTTGCAGTGGGTTTATTAAGTTGTTCTACTTCTCCTTGTAATAATTTTGGTAGGCAATATGAGTCTAGGAATTTGTCCATTTCTTCCAGGTTTTCAAATCTGTTAGAGTACAATGTTTTGTAGTATTCTGATATTTTTCCTTTCAGTTGACTCTGTTGTGACATCTCCTATCTCATTTCATATTCATGTCATTTGTTTCTTCTATTTTTCTATTGTAAGTGTAGCCAATGGTTTATCAATTTTGTTGATCTTTTCAAAAAACCAGCTTTTAGTTTTGTCAAGTTTTTGAATTGTTCTTCTATTCTCTAATTCATTGAGTTCTACTCTAATCTTTATGATCTGTTTTCCTCTTGTGCCTGAGGCATTCCTCTGTTGCTCACTACGTGTTCAAGCTGTAGGGTTAATTCTTTGATTTGGATTCTTTATTCCTTCTTGATGTGTGCATTTATAGTGATAAATTGACCACCGAACATTGCTTTGGCTGTATCCCATATGTTCTGGTAAGACGTGTTTTCATTTTCATTTGAATCCATAAATTTATTTTGTCCTTGATTTTTTTCCATAATCCATGGCTTTTTGAGCAATTTGTTCTTCAGTTTACATAAGTTCAAATTTATATTTATGTTTTTTCCTTCTGTTGATTTCAACTTTTATGGCTTTATGGTCTGAGAAGATGCTTTGCAAGAATTCAGTGGTTTGGATTTTGTTGAGATTTGCTTTATGTCCTAAAACATGGTCTATTCTGGACAATGTTCCGTGTACGTTGGAGAAGAAGGTATATTTATCTGTTGATGGATAAAAAATTCTGTGTATGTCAATGAGGTCTAATTGGTCAACTGTTGTGATAAGATCTTCTGTGTCTTCACTAAGCTTTTTTCTAGGTGATCTGTCCATTATTGAGAGTGAAGTGTTGAAGTCTCCTACTGTTATTGTGGAGTGATCTATCTCATTTTTTAATGTAGTCAATGTTTGTTCATTGTATTTAGACGTTTTAGTATTGGGTGCTTAAATATTTAGTATTGTTAAGTCTTACTTGCTTATCGAGCCTTTCAGCAGTTAGTAGTGACTGTCTTTGTCAACTATGAGGGATTTTATATTAAAATCAATTTTATCTCAGATTAGAGTTGCCATACCTGGTCTTCTTTGTATATTGTTAGCTTGGTATATATTATTCCATGCTTTAATATTCCATTTGTTTGTATCTTTAAGTCTAAGTTGTGTTTCTTGTAAGCAACATATACAAGGGTTGTGTCTTTCTATCCATAATGTCATTTGTTGTCCCTTTGTTGGAACATTCAGTCCATTTACATTCAGTGTAATTACTGATGGGTATGTGTTTAGTGCTGTCATTTTGTTCATGTTTTCTATGTTGCTCTCAATATTCAACTCTGGGTCATTCTTCTTTATTGGTTGACTTTTCATCTTTTTCAGTGTTGGTTTTTTGGTTGTTGAGACTCCTGTATTATGTTTGTTTTTTTGACATGTCACATTGCTATTGTGCTTCGTGGCTGCCCTTATGGTCCCATTAATATTCTGCATTTAAACCTAATTTTAACTTTTATGTATCTTATTAACTTCCTCACCATCTGAAAGGAGTATAACTACTGTAGTATATCCCTCTTTTTTAATGTGATGATGTCATAGTTTTCAAGGTATGATCACTCGTTCCTTTCTTTTAATATTATAGCTTTGATTAAGTTTTGTGCCTTTCCTGCCTAAGTTTCTGGATGTTGTGTCCTGCTTTGCTTCCCAATGTATACACTTAATGGTTTTGTTTTTTCTAAACAAAAAGCTTTTTCAGTGTGTCTTGTAGTTTTAGTTTGGTTTCTATGAGGTCTCTAAGCTTCTGTTTATCTGTGAATATCTTAATTTTCATATTTGAAAGGTAGTTTTGCATGATATGTAATTCTTTGTTGGAAGTTTTTCTCCTTCAAGGCGTTCAGCGTGTCATTCCACTGTGTTCTTGCTGACATCATTTCTGCCAAGAAGTCAGATGAAATCCTGTACTACTTCCCTCTGAATGTTGGCTTTGCTTTCAATCTCACTACCTTTAAGAATTTCTGCTTATGTTTCACTTTATTAAGCTTGATTATGTCTTGTGCCTTTATTTTGGTGTCTACTTTTTGTGGTGTTTGATACATGTCTTGCATGTCTATGTTCTCTTCTTTCATAATCTAAGGGAAGCTCTCTGTCAGCAACTCAATAACAATACTCTGTGTTTTCAGCTATCCCTCCTTGTTCAGGAACTCAAATTAATCTTAGGTTATTCCTCTTGATAGAGTCCCACATGTTTCTTAATGCTTCCTCATTTTCCTTCTTTCTTTTCTCTGCTTTCTCCTCATAAATGCTGGTGTCAGTTGCTCTATCCTCCAGGTCACTAAGTCTGACTTCTAGTTCCTCAATTCTGCTCCTTTGGCTTTGGAATGAATTGTCTAATTCTATAATTTTGTTACTGATCTTCTGGATTTCAGAATATCGATGTTCCATCAGTTCAAATAGCTTGATTAATTTTCATTTTGTTCTGCTGCATTCTGTTTAATCTATAGGAGGGCTTATTCTTTCATACTCAACCTCCGATAGTTTCAAACAGGCTTCCTCATCTGGGAAGTTTTTGATTCTTTATTTTGAGAGTTTTCTGTTTCTTTAAATGTTTGCTAATACTCTGTTGCCTACAGGCCATTTAGAGGCTGTTTAGTTTCTCTGGTGTTGGCTCAACAGGAACTGAGGTGTAGTTCTGAGAAGGGAGTTGGTTAGCCTCTGTGTACTTGAGTTACTGGCCCCAGTGGACTCTTTGGGGTGGCAGACTCCATCTCCTGGTTGACAAAGACACCACCCTACTTATGGAGGCACGGGGGCGGGGGCATCAACCTACCCTATGATGTGGGTCAGTAAAAGCTAGAAGAGATGCCATTGGGCTCCACAGTAGTTATTTCTCCAGGCAGTCTTATTTTAAAAAGCTGAAAGCTATCTGACAGCTCCAAATATCAGTCAGGCTGTCAGTTGTGGGAGGTCTCACCTTCCATCTGACAAGGGAAGGCCATCCTCAGATGCCATGATGTAGTTCAAAGTAGGGAGGGACTACTGCCCTGTTGCCATCCTTTGCTGGGCCCCACCCTTAAAGCAGTACTGTGCTAAACAGAAACTTTCTGCTGGAAAAGCACTCCCTGGAGTGGCACTGCCTCCCAGCCTCTTAATGAGACCCTGCTGAGGCCTCTGGTTGGGTGATTCCACCTCTCAGTCAACCAAGATGGTGTCCAGGTCAAGCTGCCCCACTCATTGCAAAAGAGCAGAATCTGTGGCAGAACTCAGTAAAGAGAGAATGGAGAGGTTGTTGTGCCCTCAGCCCACTGCTGGCCTCTCAAAATATGACTATCCCACTCACTGTCTCTCTACTCCAGCGCTCGCTGTTCACTTCAGCACTGCTGCTCAGCGTATCTGCTGGCTCATGCCCATCCCCTGCCTGCCGGCTAACAAAAAGAAAAAAAAAATTAAAAGCTCTAGTACTTTCAGTCTGTGCAAGCGGGTAGTCGGCAGGAGTGGTTCTCAATGAGAGAGAGGGACTTTTTCTGTTTAGTGGTATGTAGTGCAATCCAACAGCACTGTACTGTGTCCTAGAGCCCACTGGATGTCTAGAAAGCTCCATTCAATTATCAATCTAGGCCTTAGTTTTCAGAGGGAATTAAGGACACTTGTGCCTAGTCCACCATGTTGACTCCGCCTCTCTATAACCTTGCTCTATTCCTGACTCTCTTTCTTCTTCTGTTGTTCCAGGTAAATAACAATCAATTGTTGCCCCTTGGATAGCTTTAAGACCCCATGCACTATTCAATGAACTAGGAGGCAGAATAGAAAAACCCTAAATGTGTTATTAGGCTGATTAACTCGGATGTCCTATGGAACCGTGTTTATAAACCTCCAAACCAAGGCATCAGGACTAATGAGGTGCTTGGTTCTACACAAAGATAAGCCTCCAAATATTTATGGAAGCACACTTCTGCATCTTTTTCCTGTGATGTGGTCATATTACTGACTTTTCTGTCATCAGCCAAGCCCTTAAGCATTGCGCCACCAGGACACCCATTACCTGGAATAATTATATCTATCAAATTAAACAGAACACCATCAAATGAAAGCCAAGACTGAATTTTCTTTAAGGGTCAGATGGAAACCTAGAGAGACCTCGCACCTCCCTTCTCACCAAGCCTGTTTTCTTTGTCTCTGATGGAGACTCATTTTACTAACTATGTGAAAACATATACAGTAACACTGTCTTTTTGCTCAATGCCAACACCCTCCCTAGAGATCAAGCTCCATTTACTTGAGCACAGGGGATTAAGCACACCCAGACCCTCCTTGTATTAGAAGTGTAAGATACTGATATCAGTGCTTTTGGAGAATCTGGCCTCTGCAATGAACAGATTGTGCCTGGCTCCGTAAAGTCTACATTGCATAGAGATGTATAGGCTGTGTGGAGAGAGGCCAAGTCAGTCTTGTGCTCCAGGAAAGCAAATACTAGGTCATGAATTAAAGAGTTTCTTTTTTGGCATAGGCCATAACATTTGGTACATTTCTGGGCTTTGTAATCAGTATGAACTTTGGAGTCATTTTACACATGATACAGCAACAGATCGCTGTCATAGTCTAGGTGCTAGCATTAATGTTTCTATACCATACTGTCATCTGCAAAACAAGAATGCCCATTCCCCTTTGCCATTTATAATCAATTGGAATATGGAGTTGCTTCAATAAGAATTGTGTCTACACGATTTTGGTTTTTTGAGTCTTCTGTAGTATATTTACTGTGTTTACTTGAGAGGCCTAGATTCTCCCCAGGCTAAGTACTGAAACCCATGATGTTCGAAATATTCCACTGGCTTTGTAGAGACAAAACACAAGAGAGTATTCGTGATTATTAAGGGAACTACTTAATCTCCTAATTCTCGATTGCATTTTTGGTCCTTCTTTGGTGACTTGATGGCACTTGGCTTTTTTTTCTTGGCTTTGGTATTTTGCAGCCACTGAGCTTGTAATTTGTGTTTGGATGGGAACAAAGCCCCACCGAAGGTAGGTTTGCCTTGTGCTTTTTAGCATAAGAATGCATGACACTTTTGCATATGCTGCTTGTTAAACTTAACCAGGTTAATGCCCCTCTGCCTGGACCTTTGGAAAGAGAGTCCCAAATTGTCACATGTAAAGGGACATTGCAGTGCTGATTTTTATTTCCATGAGATTAAAAGTGAAACATGTAACCACAAAGCTGGTTTATGTCATCCCCCTGTCAGAGCCAGCAGTCATGCCAAAAATTAGATATTTGATAGGTTTGTGAGAGAAACAGATGCAGAAGGATGCCATTCCCACAATTTAGATTCCTTCTTATCTTGAAGCTAGAAAGAACATTCCAGATGAAGAAAATCTATTTTATTGGCTTTAAAAAATAGCAAAGAAAACGCAGAAACAACAACAAAAAATATGCTAATTTAAAACTTATGTCATTCTTAGGGACTTATAAACTGCAAATTGGTATTTCTAACTAAAAAAAAAAAGGCGTTCGAGACATGCTTACTTGATGTTTTCATTTATGCTGCATTTACCTCGGCCATGGAGTTATGATAGATGGAAAATATCCATGAGATAGAGTCACAGATAACAGTATGTGAATATAGGCAAGGAAAAAAGGTAAAGAAAACGCCATAAACCTCCAAAAGGCTAAAACATCCAAAAAGTATTCTCTCAGCTTTATTTTTGGAAGCATTTTGTGTCCCATTCTTTTTGTTTAATTCTGCCAGCTGTCTGCTAAACAAATCTAGCCAGGTGGGGCTTACAACCCATGACTAAAAAACCTACTAGTGCAGCTGTCCAGCTTGCCCGGAGGAAGAATTCAGACAAATGGTAGGAAAGAAAACAATTGTTTTGTTTTCAAGAAAGTGGCTACTGTTACCGTCTTCGGGTTCAGTTTTTGTTCTATTTACTTAATCCGTAACTTACCAGGTTTACAGTAAAATAGAAAAAAGAATCATGCTTTTAAATAAATTAGTGTATTTTTGTGGTAATCCAGTTTAATTCACTGTATTTTCCTTTAAATAAATGCTTTATCTTACATAAAATCTGGCACAGAGTTGCCTTTTATTTTTTTTGAGAATGACTGATGGTTACATCTTGATTTTGTCCCCTCTCTTAGGTGGGCAGGAGTTAGTGAATTGCGACCGACCTTTATTTGGATACATTGCATAATTAAATAGGTAGCTATTTAAAGGTGAAAGTTGGCACCGCTTACTCCTGAGCAGAGGAACAGAACAGGAGTCTTTGCACTGCATCATCAGTCGACCTCAAAAGTGAATTTCTAGTCAGCAAATGGGCGCTTCATTTGGTGCATGTGAGGGGAGGAGGGGAAGAGCTGCGCTAAAAACAGCGCGTTGCCATCTGAACTACAGGCTCGCTGATGACAGATCAGTGCGTGAACCAGTCGCTTTCCCTGTTTATTTGACATTCATCTATTCAGTGAATCTCAAATTTTGAGTCAAACATGCCTAAAATTCCTATTATTATCTCATGAAAAGAAAGCTGCTAGAAGTAGAGCTGGTCTCGGTCTTCGGTCCCAGCACCTGTTCGAGAGATATGATACTCACACGCACGGTTACGGCACCATGCTGACCGCCAGCAGACTTTTGTAACTCTCCGCAGGGAAGTACCTGGCATGCCAGTGTACAGATGCCCTTCAAATATGCAGCTGGGGGTCTGGCAATATTTGACATGGAAAGTAAAACACCAAGATGTTCTTTACAAAAATACTGAACCTCTTGCCATCAATTCTGACTCACTGAGTGACCCTGAAAGGCAAAGTAGAACTGACCCATAGCATTTCCAAGAGGGATGCTAACTGCCAACCTCTTGGTTAGCACTTAACCGCTGTACCACTGGAACTCCAGGAATATGTCCATTAACCGAACAGACCTAAACCCATTGCTGTCCAGTGGATTCCAATTCAAGTAACCCTAGAGAACAGAGCAGAGCCGCCCCACAGAGTTTCCAAGGAGAGCCTGGTGAATGCAGGCTGCTGACTTTTTGGTTAGCAGACATAGCACTTACCACTATACTGCCAGGGTTTCCATTAGCCATTAGTAATTTGTAGATGGAAGTCTCTGGGTGGTACAAATGGCTAAGACGTTTTGCTGCTTTACCCAGAGGTACCTTTGAAAAAAAGCCTAGCAAACTACTTTTGAAAAACCAGCCACTAAAAACCCCACTGCACACAATTGTTCTCTGACATACATGAGGTTGCCATGAATCGGAACTCAGCCTTGGCAACTGGTTTTTGTTTACAGGTTTAAATGACAATAAGACTGAGTGTCAGGGTTAATTTTTTCTTTTTAGCAAGGACACATTTCATTCTACCAACTGGCATGAACAATCAATTAAATCTCAGAGCAGATTTGGCAAAGAGCTGCAACTAGGAGGTAGGTGTATTCAGTTAACTTACTCTGTCACGGCATACACGGAAGCACTGCCTGTACTCTGAGTTGTACAGGCAACAGGGGCATTCAGGAGAAGCAGACAAACCCAAACTACCATTCAAAGTAAAATAACCAAACCCATTGACATCCATTTGATTCTCACTCATAATTACTCTATAGGACAGAGCAGAACTGTCCTATATGGTTTCTAAGCCTATAATCTTTAGGGAAGCAGATTGCCATAACTTTATCCCACAGAATGGCTAGTGGGTTTGAACAACTTGCGGCACCACCAGGACTCCTGTTCAAGTCTCCTTTATTTCCTTTGGTTAAATAACAAAGCAAGAATGGTATTGGCCGAGGTGATCATGAATCGAATGAAAGAAAGAAGGTGATAGTCTCATGAAGATCAAGGGGCTGGTGAAGAACTCTCAGTAGTTTGTTGTTACACAAGTAAGAAATAGTAATGGGAAACTTTTAGCAAAACTCGTATATATGATAATGATAACATACCAGAAAAGAATAATGAATTACTTAACTCAGAGAATTTATGGTAACCCTGGTGGCACAGTGGTTAAGTTCTGTAGCCGCTAATCAAAAGGTTGGCCATTCAAGTCCACAAGTTACTCTGTGGAAACTCTATGGGGAAGTTCAATGACTGCAGTGTTTTTTGTTGTTGCTTTTGTTTTTTCTTTAAGAGAATTAACACATGAATTTAAATGTTTGAAGTTGATAACTTGCTGGAAGATGTGTTTACAAACTAGGTTAAGAGAAGTAAAGCATCACTTCCCCGTAGCCCTCGCTGCCACCCCTAAAGCATTGTTAGGTGCCTTTCACACCGCACCTCCATTGTTCTAATTTTCTGCTTCATTTGGGCATTTAAAAAAGAAAAACCCTTTGCTGCTGAGTAGATTCTGATCTGTAATGGCGTATAGGACAGAGTAGATCTGCTGTATTGAGTTACCAAGGAGTGCCTTGTGGATCTGAACCTCAGAACTTTTGGTTAGTGGTCTTAGCTCTTAACCAGTGAGCCACTAGGCTTGCCTTTGGGCATATAGACTTACTTAACTACTTTTGGATAGCATTAGCAACCAACATATTGCTGCCATAGAACCTTTTGGTTAGGTAGAACTAAAGATCAAGAAAAAATGAATGAATAATGTAAATGCTGCATTATTTACTATTATTAAGAAAGAAAGAAAGAAAAACACTGTCACTGAGTCGATTTTGAATCATGGCAACCCTGTAGGACAGAGTAGAACTGCCCCATAGAGCTTCCAAGGAGCACACGGTGGATTTGAACTGCTGACACTGTAGTTAGCAGTCATGGCTCTAAACCATTACACCACCAGAGTTTCCAATTCTTAATACGCTACCCTGATAATAGAAAAGAAAAACTATCTGTTTAAGAAAGAATATGCCAAGTGTTACACATGTAAGGAATGGTGTTCTCGGAAAATACTTTCCATAACTTTTCTTCCCTTTGCCTCCCCACTGTTATTCACGCATGTGACATGAATCTGTTTATATTTAAATTCTCTTTAAACAAATTTATAGTGGGCAAGGATTGTTCCATAATAGAGTACAGACAAGCAAATCCATAATATGTACGTTTTCTATACTTTTCTCTACTTAGAGACTGATAAATGGAAGTCCAAAAGAATAAGTAATTTATGCTTGCAAAGGCAAAAATACATATATGTGTTAGGTAGAGATTTTAGAACTCTTGATTTCTAACTATGTAGTCAGGATAAGCCAACATTATGGAGATACAAATGTTGTCTCCACTAGTTTTCAATTTTTAAAAATGTTGTAATTGTTGGAATGATTTACTCTGACAGACATTCAGATATGGCACGTCCCCTGTAAGTAATAGCTTTATAAAGCAAATGCCCATATGATGTAGTTCATCTAAAACATGATCCTTAAGCTTGCTTTACATCCGTATTGTAAAAACCAGAACCAAATTCACTGCCATGAAGTCGATTCTGACTGATAGCAACACTACAAAACAGAATAGAACTACTCCACAGAGTTTCCAAGGAGTGCCTGGTGGATTTGAACCTCCAGCTTTTTGGTTAGCAGACATAGCACTTAACTACTATAAAAGCGGGGACTCTTCAGTTTATGTCTTTCTCTTCAGTATCTTCTCTCTCCTGTTAACACCTATACACTAGCTTTTATGTAAACGATTTCTCTTTTTCTAGTTCTGACTTCTAATCGCAAGGATCATGACCTGTGTGTATTTAACTTTTATGAAGGTTAAATACTCTCTGTGAAGAAAAACTAACCCTAAATCTTTATCGTGCTTTAAAATCATTTTCTTATAAAAAGAACAGCATTTCCTTAAAATGATTGCACCCAAACATACATTACATGCACCCTATGAACAGCATTTACATTATTACTGTATAAATGCTATGCTTCAATATTAAAAGAACCCAGAACAGAAGAATCTCACCAGTCTTCCATCCTCCTGCACTTACTTTGGCATGTTTGTGATTATAGCTCAGTGTACTAACAGTGTGTTTCTGTATCGTGCAGGTAGAAGTGAGAATTTGAGGCTCATTTAGCAGTGTGAGTTTTTCCAATGTATCACAGTTATGGAAACACCTGCGCTTTCTAACTTTTTGCTGATCTGCTCTGAAAATTCAGAGCGTTTAAGTAACTGCACTGTCAGTAACTCAGCTTCTGTATTTTGTTTCTGCTCCCCTTTTCTTTCTCCCTTTTTTCCTTCTTCAATTTTTGGTTTCCTTCCTTCATTTATTTCTCTCTTTTTCTTTTCCTCATCCTTTCCTCCTCACTGCTGAATTTTTAAGAACCACCTTTAAGTCTAGTTTTGTTGTCGTTCTTGTTATTAAATATTTATGCAAGCTCTAAATTCTACGAAGACTTTATTTATTCGATAAAATTTGGAAAATATCACTTCAGTGATTCTTTTTCTTAAAGAGCATTCATATTAGTCTATAAAAATATTTAGTGACTTCATTTTTACCAAACCTATTTCCTGTCTAGTAATAATAATAAAAATCTTCTGCAAGCTTCTACAGTCATGTGAGTTGAGCTGAAGCAACTAACCTAGTATATAGATTTTATTTCCCACGGCAGTTGCATGTTGAGTCTGCTCAGAGAGGCAGACTTCCCCAAACCTTCTCACGTTGTACTGCTTACAAGGCAGTCCTATACTTCTGGTTTACAGCTCTGCTTAGATCCTGTTACACTTATACTTAGATCTTCTCTTGGTATAATGGAATTTAATGGGAAGAAAAGTGTGCTTTCAGTTTGCATTTTCAGATGGATTTATGGTTACACTTACAGTATGTAAAAACCACATTGACTCCAAAGTAAAAAATTCATTTAGAGAAAGAACAAAATGTTCCTACCTGAATCAAAAACTGAGAAAACTCTTTAACAACAACAACAAAACAAAAAGGTTTTGAAGTGTTGGGAACATCAAAAAATATTTTTCTGACTTCATCAAGTTTCCTACTTTTTGTTGAAGTCTCCCTTAAGGTCTGTTAGAACTCTGGTGTGCTGATCATTTGCAAATTCTGTGCTGTAACCAAGACAGGGTGGGGCTGCATCCTGAGACATCTGTGGACCAGAGAAGCTGGCAGGGACCACAGAGCTTTCCATTGAAGTGACTGCTCACAGCCTGGCTGCAAGAACATTCGACCTGAGGTAACTACTTCCACCTATCAGCACCTTGTCAGTGGTGGTCTTGAAGACGCTGAGACTGCAGGGGAAGGGATACCTGCTTAATGGAGAGCTAATCCTCATCTCTCTCCTGCTACCACCAAATCTTTAGCATGGAAGAGAGAAAGAAAGCCAAGTGGGAGAAGAATATAACAATAAAGCAAACCAAGGTTTAAATTATGGCGCTAGTTGGCTTTGGTTATCAGTATTTTAACCACCTAATAAATTTCTAATAATTCAAAGCACATGATTATCTAACTTTGTAAGAATTAGTCTATCTGAGTCAGTGGTTCTAACTGCCCTGTATGGCATATATATTTGCTGGGATTCATTGGGAGATGGGTCACAAGTAATTTGTGATTCATAATCATTTTCAACAGATTTACTGAAAAATAGAGCAGAGGATTCAAGGTTATTCCTGTAATAATTTTCATTCTCACTCACTGATATTCCCATTTTCATTCTTGAGTCAGTGAGAAAGGGGTGGAGGTGTAGCTAATGTCCTAGGAATTGCATAAATCCTTAAATGTCCATGGAACCGCATCCCACATGTGAGAATCATCTGCCATGTGTTTTGCAGTAGAGGGAAAAAAAAACACAGACTAAGCACTAGAATCTATTGCTTTAGTATTTGAGTTACTAAAATGGTCTGTTTGTCCATGCTTATTTCCATTGTCATCGTTAGTAATGAAGAAAAAAGTTTTGTAATTGCTAGTCATCTGACAATAGTGATAGATGAGGCTTCTAAGGATTTTCTAGATGCTCTTTCTATGGGCTGAATCACAGCTAAATATGTCCAGAATAGCTATCACTAATGAACTCCATAGTCATTTCAACTTGGATTCACAGTATAAAATATTGGAAAATGAGATGATGATTAGATTAAATTGAACCTAGAATATGAAAACCCTGTGTGGGTTCCTAAGAAGCAATTGCTGTATTAAAGATGTGTTAAAGACAGAAACTTATTTTTTTTTTTAAATAAACTCAAAGTTGGTCTTGGAATAAGTAAGGTCTAGTTCACTTGCTTTTACTGAAATTTAAAAACCTTTATTTTTAGTGGACATACCTAGCACGTACAGAAATTATGAGCTGACATTGTTTTATATACTAATTGATTTGTATATTTTATGCTCCTCTTTATTCCCCCAGAATGTTAGCTCCATGAAAGCAAACATTTCTTATTCACATTTATTTCCATAGCACCCATAATAGCATACAGTGGTCCCTCGGTATCCAATGGGACTTGGTTCCAAGACCTCCGTGGATACAAAAATCCAAGGATGCTCAAGTCCCTTGTACAAAGTGACATAGTATTTAAACAGAGCTCACTCATGTCCTCCCAAATATGTTAAATCATCTCTAGATTACTTACAATATCTAATACAATAGAAATGCTATGTCAATAGCTATTGTACTGCGTTGTTTAGAGAGCAGTGACAATACATGACGTGAACTGTGCTCAAGTAACAAGTGAAGGAAAGAGCCTGAGGATCTACAGAATGGCGTGAGTCTGTAGCAGGGGATGCCTGTGCCTCGCTTCATTCACATGGATGTGGTGTGGAATGTAGCATGCCACAAATTCAAGTTTGGCTTTTTGGAGTTTGTTTATTTTTCCAAATTTTCTCCATCCATGGTTGGCTGAATTCCTAGATGCAGAACTCATGGCTATGGAAGGCTAACTGCAACAGCTCCTGGCATGTAATGGATGCTTCGTAAGTAATTGCTGAATAAAGAAAAAAGCAGCTCCTGGGGTGGGGTGATCACGTTGCACAGAAATAGCAACCTTGGAAGACATACTGATGAAGATCAAGGGCCACAGCCTTCAGTATGGCTTACACCTCACTCTAAAGAAAACATAAACCCTTACAAGTGGACCCATAAGCAACATCATGATAAATGAAGAAAAGACTGAGGCCGTCAAAGATCTCCTTTTACTTGATTTCACAAGCAACACCCAGGGAAGCAGCAGTCGAGAAAGCAAAAGATGCATTGTACTGGGAAAATGTGCTGCAAATGACCTTTTACGGTGTTGAAAAGTGACGATGTCACCTTGAAGACTAAGATGTGCCTAACCCAAGTGCAGGACCTGGCAGTGCATAGTTCTATTGTGCATAGGGTTGCCACTGTGAATTGGAACCTACCTGATGGCATCTACCCTCGACAACAAACAGCAGATTTCTAAGCCCTTCTTGGAGCTACCTCTGGGTGAACTTGAACCTCTAGTCTTCTAATTAATAGTCAAGTGTGTTACCTGTTTGTACTACTCAGGGACTCTACAGTTGCTATTAGGTCAAAACTTTTGCAGAGCTATTCATGAGGTGCAAGGCATTGGTTTTTACTTCCTTTAGAAAAGAAGAAAAAAAAAGATATCATGGTCTCTGGCTAACATAATATTTTGGGGTTCTCGACTTATTTGGCAAAGGGAATGCACAGGTTGAACTGTTTAAGAAAGTTAAAGGATCCTCTTTCAAATTTTGAAGACTGGGGCTTTTACTCAATGCCTTCAAAGTTGATTGAGCTCATAAATCCACTGAAGACAGATTCCACAAAAGCAAAGAAACCCTATCTGATGAGTGCCCCGAGTGTGAACACACCACACCATAACCATGTGGAAATAATAGCCTGTATCAGCAACCAAAGCTTCTATTCAATGAGAGCAGAGCCGTTGTTCGTAAATGTCTAACCTGGTAAACATTTTAAAGTGCTGACTCATCAGTACTGAAACTCCAATAATAAATCACCACTGTGATTTAGCACTAATGCTAGAATTCATATCGTCAAGGGTTCTATAGCATCAGCTGAAACTCGAACAGTTCGCTGAAAGGTGTATTTCATCAGCAAGCAATTTAATTCATATCAAAGGAATTTCTACCATAAGTGAGTGGCAAGTGGCTACTTTTGAAAGTGGTTAACTGTTGGGGGAAACGAGTCATGTTAGCCCATCCTAAAAAAGTAATAATCCATAACCCTGCATGTTCTTAAAACTGTTTCCTTAAATTCCACAGTAAACAATGTAAAATAACAACACATTATCTTTGTATCTTAAATGTGTTCAGTAACGAAGCCCTTTAGATAATTGGCACTGCTTCTGTAGTAGGCCAAACTTTCTTTCAAGTTACAAATACTCACAAAAGGTTTACATTATAAGGGGCTGCTTTGGAGATGTGCAGATTTAGTTTGTAAGTACAAAGTGAACATGCAAATTGCCTTATCTTGTGGGATTCACAAACAACCATCATTCAGATTGATTTAATACATAGCTTTTTATCTTTAAAAGTGTTAATTAGAAAATAGGGACAGTTCTCTGAACACTTAAGAGTAATAAATAGATCAAAAACAGAATCCATGCTTCTGTGATGGAACTTCTAAAGGCTTTGTAAAGGGATTAATACAATTGTCAAAAAGACCACAGTGCACATATTTAATAGTGCTAGCAAGCTACAGTTACATTTTTAGGACTTTACTGCTAAGTTTTCTAATATTCATGATACTCAAAAAACTGAGAGTTTTGAACTTTTGTTCATCACTTGGAAGGTACCGTCTTATTTTAATTTTTCCACCGTAGACCTTCCTTCCTAACCCCATCCCACCCAGGCCCAAATTCTTCAGAGACTATTCTAAAACACAAATCAGTAACAGAAGTTATTCAAGGAAGAATGGCTATAGAATCGCAAAATATTGAGAAAAAGAATTATGATTCATGCATTTTCTTTTGAATAATAATAAAAACAAAACTTGTATAATCTGCCTCTACTTCAAAATTTTGTTTGTAATATGAAGGCTAAACACACAGGAACTGTGAGTCAAGTGGTTCAGGTTTCATCCTGGCCAGGGCACTGCAGAATTCTATGAACTCAGGCTAGAAATGTTGTATCTCCGTGCTTCAGTTCTTCTGTAAAAGGTGCAAAATCACAGTCCTTTTCTAAAAGGTCATAAACAAACAAGAAATGGCTGTCGCAGAATTGAGTGGATTCTGACTCCTAGCAACACTATAGGTCTGAGTAGGACTGCCTCATAGGATTTCCAAGGCTGAGCCCTAGTGGCATAATTCTTAAGAGTTCAGGAATGTACATTTTCACTCAGTCATATTAAACAAACAAACAAACAGAAAAAAAAAGAGTTCAGCTGCTAAATCAAAAGACTGTTGTTTCAAATCCTCTAGTGACTCTTTGGAAACCCTGCAGAATAATTCTTTGTGTTATAGGTTCGCTATGAATTGGAATAGACTTGGTGGCAAAGTGTTTGCATTTTTTTTTTTGCTTGTTTGTTTAATCTCTGTGGAACCAGTCTGCCACAGTTTTCTACCATGGAACAGAGGGTGTGTTTGAACTGCAGACTTTTCAGCTGAGCATTTAAGGACTGCACCATTAGGGTTCCTGTAAAGGGTCATATCAAATGAAATGTACCCACTGCTGGCAAGTTGGTTGTGACTCGTAGTAACTCTATAGAACAGGTGGAAATTACTTAGTGTTGAATGGTGCATGGCACTTGAGTAACGGCTCTGTTAGTTATAATTGAGGCAATTGCTCTTGAATGGTTTTCACTAGGCTTTGTTAGATGGTCATTCTACCGTTAGAAACAAACACACTTGTGAAACGCCTCTTCACATTTATTGGGAAGGCAAACAGGCCCAGGATAGGGTTTGGGTCCTTGGCCTCTGAGACTCCAGGACCCTGACCTTCCCTTCTCCTTAGCCCCAAAGGAGCAGGAAGATAAACCCCAAACCAAACCATTTATTGTTGAGTTGATTTCCGCTCATGAGGACCTCAAGTGTTTCAGAGCAGAACTGTGCTCCACATTGCTCTCAGGGTTGTGATCTCTTAGAAACAGATCAGCAGGCCTTTCTTCCAGGCCACTTCTGGGGGCGGGGCGGGTTCAAACCACCAACACTTTAGTTAGTAGTCAGCACTTAACTGTTTGTACAACCCAGGAACTTGCTAGCAGGAATAGTCATGGGGCTAACTCATTCTCTGACCCACTTCCTTTCTAATGCCTCTGTTGGTATTATATGACTATATTTATTCAGTATTTTATTTAAATATTGGTATATACTACATACACTGCTATAGACTTGATTGCAACTCACAGTGACTCTGTAGGACAGAATAGAACTACCCCATTGAGTTTCTAAGGAGCACCTGTTAGATAACCAATTATCAACCTTTGGTTAGCAGCCGTAGCACATAACCACTACACAACCAAGGTTTCCATTAATACATACAGATGACAAAACACTCAGACAGTATGAAATATTTTTCAACAAAATTATGTCTCTTCCCTTTCCTTGCCCAATTTCTGCCTTCCCACTTCACTTCTTTTTTTTCTTTTTTCTTTTTTTATTATGACTGAGCGAAAATGTACATTCCCATATAAATTTATATGCCCACCTATATGCAGCTTCCACTGCTCTCCCTGCCTGGTGACAGCACAGTATTCCTCTCTGCTCCATACGTATCTGCTTAAACTCCCATTTCTTTTAGTATTTGGACCCTGGTTGGTTACCACCCCTTGTCTACCCTAGGACATAGAATCCCACCTTAAAATTCAAAGCTCATGATGCAATTTTTTCTGATTTCTGACAGACATACAACCTGGAACATGCTTCAGATATATACACCTGCTTGAATATCTCAGTGGCACTTGTTCTTGGATTCTTCAGTAGGTAACCTAGTTCTGAACAATGCTAACTGCCTCTCGGCACTGACAAATACATCTACCCTCCAGGAAGAAGTTCACTTCCAGATTGCAGCTTCTGCCTGAGGGTTGTGCCGATGTAGTTAGCAGGACCGTGCCTAGACCTATCACGTAGTCTGTACCATTCTCAGACTCCATAGCGCTAAACATCTTGGATGCTCCTATGTTCTGCTTCTGCCTTCTCTCCTTCATTACCTTTAGTGACTACTCAGTTTGAATTCTTTTCCTGTCTTGCTTACGACGTTCATTTCTTTCACTGATGGTCTTAATACTGTCTCTTTCTCTTTGCACTGCTTGCACAGTGGCCTTCTCATCGAGCTCTGTAATTCACCCAGGTGTTTCATAGCCTCTTTGTCTCTGATGTTGCTATGACTTTCAAGCTCCATGTATGCATTTGCATCTTCTTTTTCTGAGACCATTTTGATTTAGATATCCCAGAGACACATTCATTTGGAAGTTAATAGCTCCAAAAACAACCCATCAGTTTAAAGAGGCTCAATGACAAAAAAGCCCAGTTTCTCCTGCTGTTTTTGTTTTTTTTGCCACTGTTATTAACAGAACTATAATTTCTATTACTTAAGATTAAAAACTATGCAGTTGTTGATTTCTTCTGCTTTATTGCTTCCCACACTGAATCAGTTACAGTGTTCAGCCACGTCTTCGTTATCTATGGCCTCCTGTCTTCTCTTTATTTCGGTCACCACCATGCTGGGTCAGAACTTCATAATCTCTTAACTGAAAACCAGATTAGTTCTCAGGGCTATCTTCTGGCTCTAGGTTCTTTCTATAGCTGCTCTGACTTCATCTTTTGTGTCACTCTTGACTGTTCTTTCTAGAGCAGGATTCTGATGAAATGAGATAATATCTGCATGAATATTTTATATGTGGTTGTAACACTGATTTTCTCAAATATTTTTCAATTCTCTTCAGTGCCTGCTGCATAAAGACAAAATGTCATTTCCCATTAATCCTGAGGGTTGCATTCTATCCAGCTGAGTACTGTGTCTTTTGTTGGACACATCCGATTTTTTCTTTCATTTACATTTTTGTTCATGCTGTTCTAACTTTCCCCCTGTCCTGGACTATCTTTGTCTCAATAAAAGGAAAGTAAAGCAAACAAGATAGCTAGTATTCTTTGGTAAAGGACAAATAAAATGAATTAAAATTTTGAGTTCAGCGTGGACCTATCTATTGATTTTGTGTTGTTCTTCTGAGTCAGACCTGAACACTGTCATGATCCTTATCGTCCGTGTGGCTATCTTCCAAAGGTGTGAATTAATAGCTGTTGATAATGCAGAAAAGAAAAAAGAGTTGAAAGTTTTAGTGGATGGCATTCTAAATGTTAGCCAAGACTATAATGTAGCCATTAAAAAGTCAGCAAGGTCTTAGGCTGCATGAATAGAAAATATCTATTCTGTGAGAAATTGTAATATGAATTATACCAGTATGTTGTGTTTGGACTCCACATCTGAGAAGGGCATTGGCAGAACAGAGTATATGCAGAAAAAAGAGGATTAGGATACTGAAAGTTATCCTGAAATTACGTTGTAAGTGAAGTGAGGAAGAAACTAGAATGATTGACCTTGAAGAAGAGAAGATTAATTGAAGAATTAATTGCCATCTTCACGTATGTGTAAGACTATCATGAATAAGAGGTGCTATGTGTTTCTCCAACAAACACAAGCAGAAACTTTGAACTATTTGAGAATCAATATTAGAAAAGAAGTTTCAGCAAGACTTCTCCACTTAGAATGCAAGTTTGAGTCTAGAATGTTCTCCCACAGGAACGAGAGCTTTGGAATAGACGTCCAGAAACAGCCCTTTAAGTTTTAAGATTCTGAAAGAGGAAAAGCCCTTGGGAAATCATTGGAACATTACATTAGAACAACAGGCACTGTGGTATGTCTTTGGTGGTACAAGGTTAAGCACGGGCTAAGGCACAGTCCCAGCAGTGAACTCCATATTGTGTATTGAGAGAGAAATACCAACACAATTAATATTTCAGTGATCTGTCAAATACAGTCCCTTGACTGGAAGGTTAACAGTGGCATGGTCATGGGGAAAAAAAAGTATCTGACCATAAAGGAATGGAACCACTGGTTTAGAGGGGAGACTTGGGGTAAACTGCAATTCACCTGGGAAGGTAGTAAAAGAACATTCATTGACATGTGAAATATGTGTTAGTGGGAACGTGTTATTTTTGGGCTGAAAGTGGTGGGAATCTCATTGAATTCCCAGAAAACTAGTTCTTGGACACCTCCAGCGGACACAGCCTTACACCACTGTAATGCCTCGGAGCTCACCTAAGGAATCTGCTGTTTACAGTTGCTGCTTTAACCAACTCTCAGCTGTCTTTCTCTGCATCTGCATTCTATTTCCCTTGCACAATGCCCTGGCTAAACTTGTGGGTGCCAAGCTTTCTCAACAAACTGTCTTTCTCTCTCTCTACTTAGCCCTCCATTTGTCTTCAAGTTGTCAATTTCAATGCTGATCACAGTTGATTTTTATTCCACACAGCTGTTCCAGCAGTGGCATAAACTGATCCTCAGTGATGCTCTACACCCCCTGCCCTTATTTTCCTGTCTAACATCTTAGCTGCTACATTCTCTAACCACCTGTTTTGGCTCTGCTTCATACTCCAAGTTGTTTTATTCTAAGCTGCCGTGTATGGCTTTGATGAAACTTTACTGGTATCAATGGAAGGACAGGGATTACCAATAGTCTTCCCATAAGGCATAAAAAGCACAAGGAATGTAATTTATCACCCTCAGCAAGTGGGCATGTAATTACTTGCTAGGCTGCTTTTAGTTTATAGTGTAGTTTTCTACTTCTTTCCTCAAACACTTTCTCTGCCTAGAAGTTTTGGAGAATTTTGGCACATTTGCAAATGCCTGCTGCAGTTGCTATTTTTTGGAAAATTGTGTGTACGTTGTTTCAGTGGTGTTGCGCTATCTCCAGTTTAGCCAGAGGGGTCCGCTGGAATGTCTACCCTCTCAGCCAGCGTCTTGGCATGGAACTTTGAGTTGCCTGATTGACTATGGTCCCTCTTACATTTTCCCAGGGTGAAGTGTACTAACAGATAGTGTTTGTATAAACCAAAAACTTAAATAACTTCTACAAATATAGGTGTTGATTCTGGAGTTTCTGGAGTACATGCACTGTGTTCATAATATTGCATCCATTCGTGTATTTATTTAAAGAGAGATTTAAATAAATCTAAGTTTTTTAGATTCTTATATTTAATTAGCTCTTGAACTTCACAATTAGTCTGTTTTTCCATGGATGTAACTTTCAATCATTTCATTAGCCTAAAACATATTTTTTATTAAAAAATTTTAAAGTGTATTTTTGATGAAGTTTACAGTTCAAAGTAGTTTTTCATCCAAAAAAAACCTATACATGTGACATTAGTTGCAATCCCCACAATGTGTCAGCAGTTTCTCCTTTTCCAGCCCTGGTTTCCCCATGTCCATTTGTCCAGCTCTCCTGTCCTTCCTTCCTTCTTGTCTTTGCTTTTGGGCAGGAGTTACCCATTTGGTCTTGTACACTTGATTGAACTAAGCAGCACGTTCCTCATATGTGTTTGCCTATAGGCCTGTCTAATTTTTGGCTGAAAGGTGGACTCTGAGAACAGTATTCTGTTCCGAGTTACAGGATGTCTGGGGCCATAGTCTGAGGACTTTCTCCAATATCTGTCAGAACGTTAAGTCTATTCTTCTTTTGTGAATTTGAATTTTGTCCTATATTTTCTCCTGCTCTTTCCAGAACGTACTACTGTGATCCCTATTACAGTGGTAGGTGGTGGTGGCCAGGCATCACTTAATTCTTCTGGGCTCAGGCTGGTATACTTTGTGGTTAATGTAGTCCATTAGTCCTTTGGACTAATATTTTCCTTGTGTCTTTTAGGTCATTCTCCTTTGCTCCTAATATGTGGCAGGACCAATAGAAACACCTTAAATTATTTCTAATAAGCTTTCAAGACTCCAAATGCTACTTCCCAAAGTTAGATACTGAACATTTTCTTTATGAGTTATGTTATGCCAGTTGACCTAGATGTCCCCCAAGACCGTGGTCCCCAATTCTCAGTTCTTGTAACTCAGTTCCTTAATGTATTTGGACATGTCTGGGAATTGTCTATAGCTTTGCCTTAGTCAAGTTGTGTTTACTTATTCTGTGTTGTGTGTTGTCTGTCCCTTCTGTGAAATTAATACTTGCTTACTATCTAGTTAGTGATTTCTGCTCCCCACCCCTCCACTCCATGATAACCGTCAATGATTCTTTTTTTTTTTTTTTTTTCTGTGTGTAAATCTTTCCTTGGGATTTTATAACAGTGGTCCCATACAATATGTGTTGTTTTGTGATTAACCTATTTCACTGAGTATAATACCCTCAAAATGTATCAGTGTTGTAAGGTATTTCACAGATTCATCGTTGTTCGTTATCATTATGTAGTATTCTATTGTGTCCATTCGTCTGTTGATGGGCATTAGTTTATTTCCTTATTTTGCTATTATGTATAATGCTACAATGAACAGGTATGTGCATATGTCGATTTGTGTGATGGCTGTTATTTCTCTAGGGTATAATGCTGTAAGTAAGATTGCTGGATTACATGGTGTTGCTATTTCTAACTCTTTAAGGAAGTGCCACATTGTTTTCCATGGTGGTTGTACCATTTTTTGTTCCCAACAGTAGTGTGTAAGTGTTCCAATCTCGCCACAACCTCTACAACATTTGTTATTTTCTGTGTTCTTTTTTATTGATTCCAGTAATGCCTGGTTGAGATGGTATCTTGTGGTTTTGATTTTTATTTCCCTAATGGCTAATGATCACTACCATTTTCTTATGCTAGCCACCTGAATGCTTTCTTTGGTGAAGTAGCTGTTCATATCTTTTGTCCATTTTTGTAGTTGAATTGTTTGTTGTTTATTGTTGAGGCCAGCCAAGTGCCGTTGAGTCAGATCTGACTCATGGCCACCCATTGTTGAGGTGTTGAAGTATTTTATAGGTTTTAGTGATTAGGCCTCTGTTTCACGTGCCATAGTCAGAAATTCTGTCTGTAGGTTCTCTCTTAACTCTTTTGCTAAAGGCTTTTTTTTTTTTTATGTACTCATATTGTTTTATGGCATTGATTAATAGCCCCACAACATGGTAACACTGTCCCTTCTTGACACTAGGTTCCCTGTTACTAGCTTTCCCTTCCCCTTCTGCCTTCTATTTTTGCCCCTGGGCTCGTATCCCTCTTCAGTCCCATTTTATTTTTGTGGGCCTGCCCAACCTTTTCACTGAAGAGTCAGCCTCAAAAGTAACTTCCCTACTGAGCTGAAAGACTTCTGGGGCCACTCACAGTTTTTCCAGTCTCTTTTTCAGTTAGAATTTTTCTTTCTGTTTTCTTCAGGACACTCTATTGTGATCCGCGTCAGAGTCATCCGTGGTAGTAACTGGGTATCCTCTAGTTTTACTGGACTCAGTCTCATGGAGGCCGTGGTAGATGTGGTTCATTAGTCCTCTGGACTAATCTTCCCCGTGTACCTTTAGTTTTCTTAATCTTTTCTTGTTCCAAAGGGGTGAGACCAGTGGGGTGTCCTAGGTGACCACTCACAGGCTTTCCAGACCCCTGGTACTACTCTTGGTGAAGTCTTTTGGTGAACATAAGGGCTTAATTTCTAGGAGCTACCCGTTACCTGGCTTATTTTATGGTGCGTGTTTGTGTTCTCTTCACGCCATGTGTTAGGCCACCTGCCGATGCCCCTATTTTGTCTTCCACGATCTTAATCATTTTAGGTTTTATATTTAGATCTTTGATCCCTTTTTATTTATTTTTTTGCATAATATAAGATACAGCTGCTGTTTCATTTTTTTTTAACACACAGACATCCAATTTTGCCATTATCATGTATTAAAAAGACTATCTTTTTCTGATATGAAACATTTTACTCCTTTGTCAGAGGTCAGCTGAGCATAGGTAAAGATAGACTTATATCTGGATTCTTGATTCTATTCCATTGGTTTATGTGTCTGCTATTGTAGGAATAACAGATGACTACCCAATAATGCTTTGCTTATCCAGGGCCCTGAAAGCTTTTTTTTTTTTTAAGGTTTGGACATTTTTGGGTAGAATATTAAAAACCATGGAGCATGTTTCTCATGAAGACCTTTAAAGTTTAATGAAACCATCCACTTAAAATAGAGGAGGATCTTCCATGAAAAGTTTAACCCTTCTGGAAATGACCTGGCGTGGTTACTTGTCCTGAACTACTTGTCCTAGTCCATCCATGCTAGCAACTACGACCATCTGAATGTAATTTTTAGAAAAAAATCTTATTGATCCCTGATTGATTAATGGTTATCTTGGGTGGTTGAATCAATGGATGCCCTTCTGCACAAACAGCCTAGCACTATTTCCTATGCAGGGTACTGTGGCTAGGACAATTTCAGCTTAGAATTGGGCATAGCAAACTCATAAGCCCGCATATTTTTATGGTGTCTAAAACTGTTAATGATCTGAATTAATGGATCGTAATATTGTCCTGTTTCCTTCTTTTGGATCCTGAGAATAACACGATATGAAATGGTTACAAGTGTTCAAGTGACTCCAATAGAAGTGAAGACATCTGAAAAGCTGTGTTTCCATGGCCCATCTTTTTCAACTTTGCTCAAGTTGTCTTTTTTTTCCCAACTTATACTGAGGATGGCTTGAATAAGCCATTAACTAGTTTTAGCATCCTAGCCCAAATAGATCTGCCTTCTCCTTCTAAGCATTCTATATGACTCATTCCGTTTCTAAGCTTTGGGAACTAATTAAGCATTTCATTGTAGAAATGTTCCCTTCCCCTCCAGCTCCTGCTGGGTTCTTGGCTGCATCTGGAATAAAAGTGAATGAAGATGGTGATAATGTTAACCAAGTTGTTAAACAATTTAAATATTATTACATAAACAAATTTTGTCAAGTACCTACCCTGTGTAGGTGTTTTAGACCCTCTGGTAACACACAGCCCTACATTATAATGTCTCCTGTCACCAGTGTACAGTGTACAGCAGATCTCATGGAGCACAGGAGTTATCCATTCAGGGTAGTTAGTTGGCTTAAGAGTTCCTCTGGGAAGGTACATTGCAATGAAGATCTGGGTCACTTTTCTGTGGTTTTGAGTGTTATCGATGGAGACGTGTCCTGCTTAGGGCTGCTTTACATCAGACCTCATGGGATGGCTGTGGGCCTCTGGACTTCTGGTAAACCAACGGCATCTTCCTCTGTGTTATGTGCTGTTGCTTCATGAATCCCTCTTAGGCAAATACACTGTAATTGAAAACAGCAAAAATGACCTTAAGGCATGTTATTCAAAACAGTCACATCTTCAGTACTGTTCAAGAAGTTTGAACATCATCCATTCTCGGCATTCTTCAAACTTCTAGTGTAGAATTACATTCAGGCTTGTCTTCCATACCTGGTGCCATGTAGTCAATCCTGACTCATAGCAAACATACAGGACAGAGCAGAGCTGTCCCACAGGTTTCCAAGGAGCAGCTGGTGGATTGGAACTGCTGATCTTTAAGCTAGTAGCCAAGTCATAACCACTATGCTACCATGGCTCCATAACTAATGAAAAATGGAGAGAGTTGGGCAAGTAATGTAAGATTTTCAGACTATAAATTGTTTCTAAAGACTTGAAGAACATGAAGTTGTTTTTGCTCTGCCTAGATTCAAAGTGTTTGAGGATATGACATAATAATGGTCTTCTTACACAAGCGGTCCAAGGATCACTTTGGCTCCATTTCTACTATAAACCTGTGGCCTTTGAGCTGATTCACAGAAAAGTGACCCAGGTCTTCTTTGCAATGTATCACCTCATAGCAAACCTATAGGATAGAGTAGAACTGCTCCCATAGAGTTTCCAAGGAGTAGCTGCTGGATTCAAACTCCTGAGCTTCAGGTTAGCAGCCATAGCTCTTAACCATTGCAGCACCAAGGCCCCATCATTTCTACTACAGAACAGAAAAAAGGAACTGTGGCATGAAATATTTGTTTAGGAAATTGTTTTCTGCTAATAAAGTTTAGAAATGACAATATATAGGAACTGAGAAACCATCTATTTATACAATCTCATAGTCTAGATCTTAATCAGTAAGTGTGTGGGCAGATTCATTCTAATGGTGAAGAAGGATGGACCTAGAAACAGCATGGCTTGATTTGACTTCCATGGTGATCTTCATGTGAAGAGCCCTGGTGTCACAGCAGTTACATGCTTAGTTGTTAACTGGAAGATTGGTGGTTGAATCCCACCAGCCTCCTTCCACAAATAGTCACAGCTTTAGAAACCCTGTGGGGGCAGTTCTTCTCTGTCCTATAAGGACAGTGAGTCTGTGAGTCAGAATCAACTCAACGGCAACACATAGTCTGCAGCACTGAGAAAACTTGCATGCTTGCTCAACCGAGAAACCACTTCCATTTTCTCAACTGTTCCACAGGAATTAAAAGATTACTCACTGGAAAATGTTGTTGTGAAGATTAAATGACAAAATGCATGACACAGCTTCTGGTACATACTAAGTACTTAACAAATGTTATCTAATATTACCAATTATCACATCTCTCAAATTTATATTGTTTTTAATAATTATTATGCCTCTTACGCTATTATTCACTTAATTTTTCAGTTGACTCACTTTTTTTTAATGTCTACAGTCTCATCTGTGAAATTAGGAGCCTGTTGTTCTAGTTTAACTTCCAAATAATTAATTCATGGTTATTAAAATCAACGTGATCAATGAAGTGATTTTATATACAACTAGTTGTTGGCTTATCACATTTTGGGAAATCCTGGCCTTCATTTTAGGAATATTTACTATATATAAGGCTTGTTCTCTGTCCTGTAGTGAGCTTGTTATTTAGTTGAGATAATTTATTCATAGTAAATTATTAGAGAGCAATTTAGATCAGTACCATCCAGTAACGCATTTCATAGTGCTGCCTTCCTGTTTGACTTCGTCACAAAGGACATAATGGAAGAGCTGGAAACCAAACCAGAATAACTGGAAACTAAATTGGAGTAACACATATTCACTTAGTATTGTTCACTATGATAATGACGACCATAAGGACAACAATGACAAGGTGAGGACATTAGTGTTCCTCAACAAAGGACAGAGATAATCTTACATGTGGCCCCTCAAGATACATTCTTATCAGGCACATGGGATTTATAGATATTGAGCTCTTTAAAATCCAGACACTCATACATTATTTGAATTTTATTTTCTGAATTTCTTCATTCTGAATCCTGAACAACCCTGCCTCTGTTACATAATTACACAATTGTAGTCTTTCCTTAAAAGTAAGCTAAATTCCTGTCCATCATAGAAAAAGAGAAATACAGCAATCTGGATTCTCTCTTTGCCTCTTATTATAGGATACAGGAGTCTCATAAAATGCTAATAATGTTTTAGTAGGAGAACATGGCACCTTTTATGGTTTAACTGCACTTAGGTGACATCATGGCTCCATATGACAACATGAGTTAAGATGAAATACTCTCATTAAAAAGCAAATTCCATCATGTCATGGGTAACTTGTAATCCCTAGCTTTGGAGTGTTAAGCCTTGTAGATCATGCCAGGGCCTATGTGAGGTCTGTTATTAATAATCAGAATCAATTCCACCCGACTCCTTAGGTTGTTCATTCACATCACCAGTCAACAACTCAACACAATCTGTAGTCACAGAAAGAGAGAAGCCTAGTACATTCTAATGATTTGAATAATTACTTGGAAACTTGATAGCGCGTTAGCATTCATTTGCTGAAAAGTACGCCACTAATGATTAAGAGACTTATTCCTCAAGTGGATGTGTGTTTATTTGTATGTATCTGTAGTGGCATAGCGGTTAAATGTTACACCTGCTAACCAAAAGGTTGTCAGTTCAAATCTGCCAGGTGCTCCTTGGAAACTCTATGAGGCAGTCCTACTCTGACCCATAGGGTTGCTATGAGTTAGAACAGACTTGATGACAGTGGGTTTTGTTTGGGGGTTGGTAGCTGGTTAGCTTTGGGACTAGAGCACTGTGCTAAGGAAGTTAGGATCAAAGACAAAGGAAGTTCAGATCAAAGACTTTTCCCTATGTGGCCCTATTAATTCCCCTTTTCCATAGACCACAGTTTTCACCACCAACCCAAACCTGCTGTTGCATGCGTGGCTTCCCACTGGTCAATAAGGAGACATAATTGGACATCATGTACTGGTTAGTACAAACCCATCACCATCAATGAAGAAAACAGCTCACAACACACAGTCTGTAGTGAGTGGTTCCACAGCATCACTTCAAAGACTGTATCTATGGATGTGTATATAAAGATGCCCCGATATAAAAACCCTGGCACCAGAGATAGCTACAGATCATGTCACTGATGGAGACTCATCTGGGAGAATGGTCACAATGGAAGCATGAGTCATTTGCATCAAAGATTAGTTTAAAGACAGCTGTAGATTTATTATTTTAAAATCTCTGGAATGAGAGGATTGGCTTAGATAAACTTTAAAGTCCTTCCAGCTCTAAGTCCTTCCAGCTCTCTACAGTCTCCAAGCGCATTGATTAACATACATAATGTAAAACAATGTAGTTTTGTAAAGCAAAATTGGCAGGGAGAGAATATTCTCTCAAGAAAAACTACTTTCTTGAGTCTTCCCTTCAAGCTACCCAAAAAAAGGTGATCAAGTAGAGTTCAAAAATAATTTCTGGGCTTAAACTTAAAATTCTTTTATCTGGAACAGATTATTACATTCTACAATTAGAAATAAGATCCAAAATGCAAATATTACTGAGAGAGATAGCACATTGCATTATATTCACACTATGGTGTTAACAACTGCTATGAGAGCCATTTTACAGAATCAATTTTGCGAGGGGCATGCATACCTTATTCAAATATATGAAGATGATTTTACAAATCACATCCTATTTTATTCCAGTCCCAATTCTGCCAACCCTTCTGGGTATGTAACAGTTTTAAAGACAGTGCTTCAAAATCTGAAGAAGGGAAAAAACGTGGAAAGAGCTTAAATGAGAATATAAGTCTCAGGCTTTCACCAAGTACATTTTCATAGATTTCCAGTTTGTTATGTTTTCTTGAGAATGAGTGAATGTTCCTGGAGTTAAGTGTACAGTAAAATACAAAAAAAAAAAAGACTTTTTTAATGCTTTACATCGTTATTTGCCTAAATGATCTTAAGTAGATTAAGTCCTGCTCACTGCTCACGTGCACTTGGAGAAAGATGCTATTACATCCTACTGATTGGCAGGAAATCCATTCGATATTTGGACACCTAACAGTTTGGGAGTTTTATTCACAACCAAGGGCATTATTTTAACAGAATAAAAGAAAATTAAGTAGGAGAAAAGTAAATTTGTAAATGAACGGAATTTTGGCATTCCAGAGTTGCAGTTGCCCATTGTTTCTATAAATAGAACAAGAGAATCTAGGTTCCAGATGGTTAAAGGAATACAAGTTGGATCTGTAAGGTCTGTGTTCTTCATTGGGAGGGTTCAAGAAAGGGTTACAGAAAGATGCAATTTTGTCCTACAGATGCCCTTCTCGGGATTTGACCTCTCCATCCTGGTGGCACAGTGCAAATGCAGGCTTGACCTGGAGCAGCTGACTGGACATATTCACCTCTTAAAACCATTTGAACAGGAATAACAATCAGAGAATAAGTGATTGCAGTGTCTAGGTGCATTCATTGCAAAGGTGAATGTGCTCTAGCTGAGAAGAATCAGTTAACTGAAAATATCACCAGAAAGATATCTGAGCACTTGAGTGGCAACAAGACCAAAAGTTCAACCACCTGGCTCTTTCCCACATCTGCAGTGGTTTTATTTGGTCATAAGAATCCTTTTCATCAATGAAACCTAGTGCCCCCGCCTCCTGCTTCTGTCTGGTCCCAGTGTTTCCGGTTCTACGACATACTCCTTGACCTTGAGATACATGTCCACCAGAACCCTTTCTTGGCCACAACAGCTGTTACTTTTGTCCCATTTAAAGTCCTTTTAGGTTTTAGAAACTCTTTAGTGAGATCATTTGCTTATCTTTTGAGCCTTAGGTGACCAGACCTTGAAAAACTGGTATTCTTTCCCACTTATAACTATTAACTGGAAACTTCACTCATGCCAGTATGGTGTGTTGAAAGCCCAGGCTTTCATTCTTAACTTCCGACATAATCAAAAGAACCTAATGAATTCAAGTTGCCTCCAATATTTTGTGTGTTTCTGAGTTGAAACTGAATTCCCAAACAACTATGGGAATAACAATGAAATTCAGGCAAAGAGGGTCTATTTTCCTATTAGAAAAGAGACTGTTGAGGTGAATTCTGGGGTTCTACTCCCTGTGATTTAAGGCAACATAACATTTGGCATGCATTGACTGCATTTTAGCTTAGAAATTATTTCAAAGAGCCTGAAGAAATGTAATGGCTACACTGAAGTTGATAGAGAATACAACTTACAGAATTATGTGATACTACCATTCTTCCATATTAAAAAGCACACAGTACACTCTGTAGTTTAATTGCAGAGATGATACAATAAAAGAATCCCTCCTTCTTACACAGAAAATTTTAAATACAGTAAGCAGAACATAATTATTTCAGTTGGAATTTGGCCAGAAGCTGGGGATTAAAAACCCTTAGTGTTATGAAAAGTTCCATGGGATGTTTAATGACTAGAAATAGCCAGAAGCTGAGATTTATAACATCCAAAAATAGTACCCCTAGCAGGATTAGTCCACCCGGGTCATGCTGGGGCACAGTTTGGGCAACAGTCAAAAAAACCCATTTATTGAATCATAAACATAATTTCTGGCAGCTCTTGGTTGGAGATTTGTGTTCAGGAACTACTTATCAATTTTTAGCAGATTCTTTAGATGTAGTGTCCCACTGGCACTCTGGAAATGTACAACAATAAGGAAAATGTTAGGAGGGACTGAATGGTGACAGTATAGGAGAAGTCTAAGGTTGACTTTACTAACAGGCGACAGAGATGACTCCCTATGTGATATGGTTTCAAAGGCTATTCAGTGACACAAAATCCACCTTAGCTTGGCTTGCTGGTGCCTGACATTCCACAATAGCAATGTTATTTATTTTTGATTAAGGCTAAGCTCCTAATTTCAAGGCAAATAGACTTGAAGAAGTTTACATGCTACTTAGCTGTCATTTAAATCAAAGTATGACCTGAGTTGTCACCTCTTTTCCTAAAAAGCTTTTGAAGAACTGAAAAATAGAGAAGCTTTAAGAAGGAGGACGCTGGGTAAGTGAATGACTAGGGAGAAGTTTGCATAAGGAAATTAAAGGTCAGCAAAAATGTATTTCTGCAAATTCACCTTTTATTTTAGAGAAAGGGTATCAAGACTACTAATTAAATACCTCAACTTATTTGAGGTTGAGGCTTCTCTGTATATAAGATGGGTTTTAATCTGTCTTCGATCTTTCTAGCCCAGGGAAAAATCCTAAGGATCAGTTCAGTCATCTCTCATTGATTATGTAAGGCACAGCTTAAAGTCAAAACATTGTTTGGACATACATTATATGCTGGAGTGAAGAGAAGTGGTGAACTAAAATTTAGTTGAAAAACACTAACTGTACGTGTACCAGCCTTATTACCAAGATAGAATCACATGACTCTGTTTGCTGGAGGCCGTGGTTGGTTGGTTGACACTCTGTATTAAAAAGGAGGTATGTACATCTTCACTACTTAAAAACCATGGTTGATTAACCACAGTGACCCTGTGATGGGCCTTTCTGTTGTATGAAATGAATTTTGGTAAGAGGATTTCAAAACAGGCTTTTGCAGCTAGAACTTTGACATCAGAAAGTAATAAAGGGCCTCTTGTATTAATATTATTTAATGTAAGGTAACTGTAGTAACAACAAGCCACGGTATTCATGTTTAAAGCCAGTATTAATTGCTAATAATAAAACATCAGCTTTTCAGTACAACTGTTGATTTGATGTTGAGTTTTGAGGGCAAGGATAATTTATACTTGCCAAATCACTGAGAGAAAATTCCAACTATGTGGAAATGTAAACATTCAGTATTAGAAAGGATAATTAGGGAAAGGCTAAATATTTACTTAGTCCTCTTCTTTTAAATCAGAAATAAGTCTTCTTTGATTAGTTCTGGCTGTTAGGAAAGGGGCTAGAAAAAAAATGAGTGAGGAGGTAATGGCTTTATTTTCCTAATCAGGATACATAATTGTTATTGCTTACATGGTTATGAGAGTTTGCCCCTTTTCACTGTTGACCTTGAAGTTTATTTCACAATTATTGTTCTACCAAAATATTGCTAATTTTGTTTAATATATGTTGACTCAAATCAAATATATAATGCTGACTATGAACATTTAAAAACAATTTTAGCAGCAAATTAAGGGGCAGTTAAATAAAACATCAACAACTTATTTAGAGAAAATTTACAGAAGGTTAGAAATATGTAGGCATTGAAATGTTCAAAGACTCCTAAGTATCACCCTTTTAAAAGAACCTTGCAACAGACTCACAAATAAATAGTCATATTATGGGAGAACTGTCTTATAAACAATTTCATGCAAGAAAATTTTTTAATAGTTTTTTCATTTATTTTTCACTTGACAATTTTCTCATGAAGGTATTTTCAAAGGGCATGCTAGTCCTGAGAAAGAAGTTTCAGACTAAGAATAATATATCAGTCATAGTCCAGATAGTAAAACAGAAACCACTCTAGATACTTCAAACAAGCAATTTAATACAGGGAGTTAGTTACACAGATAGTAGAATCATTGAAATGGTGATAGCGAGGCAACTCATAGATTAGAAACAGGAAAGCCACTATTATACCAGGGTTGTAGGAACACGTGGAAAATGTATTATTTTCATTTGTTAGAAATGAGGACAATACCTACCAAAAAGTAGAATCATATCCGGAACTCTCCCGCTGGAGCCATGACCACAGAGAGAGGGTGCTGTCCAGCAAACGCCAGTAGAGCCACTGACACAGGTATAAACTGTCCCATGACTCTGACAGTGTCTCCATTTGGCCAAACCCATCAAAATCTAGTTGGCAGAAGAGCCTAGAAAGTATAGTTTTTGCAGATACAGAGCCAATCAGAGAAAGATTAGATAAAGGATCACTGGTAATCGGGCAAATGGCTTGAACAGAAAATGAAATTGTTTTTGTTAGTTTGTTCTCCTGCCTATTAGTCTGATCTAGTTCCTTCAGGCCATGGTACACTGAAAACCACTGTGGGACTTATGGGAGTTGTAGGTTGTGTGTATGTGTGTTTTCGCTACAAGCTATTTAATGATATAACTAAATGCCCCCTGGGCCTCTGAGTTAGAAATTCCTCACAGAAATGTGGTTGCTGAGTCGTGGGAGGCAAAACCTGAGGAATTCAAAGTAGTACCTGTTGCTCACATTTGAGTTTCAGACCAGTCTCTGAATATTCCATAATATCAGCTCCCAGCTTGTTACATGGCATTTCAACTTTAGCAGTTTTATACTAATGAACTCCTTTATTTCTGCCTGTCTCATTAGGACACTCCATGCTTTCCAGAAATGCAAGTGAAGTTTAATAGAGATAAAGCCATTCCACTGGCACTGCTATGATCAAGAAGCTACAATCAATCTTGTTTTCTTTAAGCATGTCATAAAAAGACCCTTTTCCTTCTGATTAGCATTCTTGAACACAGTACAAGCTGATGACTTGCTTGAAGTCATTCACTGTGGGGATACAGCACCTACTACATGTGATAAAACGACATAAGGCAGATGAACTGCTCATTACAATCTAATTAGTTTGGGCTTTTCATTTCATTTTATGTCCTGAATTGAACCTGATTCAATATGATTCTGAGCTGGAGTTCATCATGTCTTCTCCCCGGCATGCAAGTTCATGGTGTTTGCTTGCTAGCTTCCCTGATAATAGAAAGGGCTCCTGTCTTTATTTCAGGAACCAGTTAGATAAAAGGCCATTAGTGTAAGTATTTATATAGAAGAAATAGTGCCTTCGATATTATATTTGGCTCCGAAAGATTTCTATTTGACCTAACTCCCATCATGGTTGTTGAAGTATTTCCAGAAGGTTTGACCATTGTAATCAATTTGCTTACCTGATACACAGGTTCACTTCTTTGTGATGTCGTGAGACCCAACAATTCTAGCTTTGTCAGTACATTCCAAATAAACAGACGAGCAAAACCTGAGTTAGTGTTGCTAACAAGCTCAATCACATTGGAGACTTCTTGAGTGCAAGATGTCTTACATTTTTGGGAAGTTAACTATCACACCTTTCTGTATCTTAAACTAGAAGGTAGACGATGTAAGTAGGCTAAGGAGCTATTGATGTGATCTGATTTCAGTATTTTAGGAGTTGTAGGAAAAGGAGGACTGGCATTTCTGTGTCCTTGTTGTTTGCACAGTGAGGATCTAGACGCCTTCCCTTTTTACTTCCTAAGAGGAATGCTATGGGTATTGACTATACTCATTTACTTCTGCCTTTTAAAATTAGAAACCATTTAATATGGGTAGTGAAAATATAAAATACTCATAGGCATATTTTACTTGCTACTCATTTGAACTTCAAGCATTGATCATATCATCTGAAAATCGAAGCTTGTTTTATACTCACCTTGTAAAATATTTTGGGCTTTGTCAACACAATGCCTTTCGTTTCCTTGCCGTGGGAATGTCTAGTAGATGAGATCATCTCGTATTCTGGAATCTCATTCAGAAAATCATTTGGTTAAAGTAGATTTCATCACATCACTAAGTTTATCTTAACTTGTTACTATCAAGCCAATTCCAACTCATAGTGAGGCCATAGGACAGGGTGGAATTGTCCGGACGGTTTCCAAAGAGAAGCTGGTGGATTCATACTTCTGACCCTTGGACCACAACACCACCGGGGTTCCATAAATTCATTCTACAAATCATAATGTTGATAGTTGCTATTGAGTTGATTCTGACTCATGGCAACAAATCATAGTAGAAAGAACGAATCATATATTCTTCATGGTTTTGTTTATGTGGGAATATGTTTAGATGATATGTATAAAATGCCTAGTATAGAATCTTTTATCTTAATCTTAAATGAGTACTGTGTTAGTCCTCTCTTCACTTCCTTATCATAGGGTGATCTAAATTAATTAGATCTCTATCCTAAATAGCATCATGAAACTCCATGTGGTTCTGTTGATCCAGTTTCTAGTGCCCTGACCAAACATGTTTCTTTTGTCGTGAAGGGACTGGACTTTGAATTGGTTCATTCCAAGTCACACACCTGCTCAGATGTGATGCTAATGATTCTGATTAGAGAGTAGGGACCAATTCTGAGAACCACTAGTATGGCAGAGGGTCTCAGAATTTATTGTATGTAAGCATCACCTGGCAATACAAGAATCATCTGTAGATATTGTTAAGATATCTACAGCACTTTTGTATGCCGGAGAGAGGTTCTGAAATTTTCAGCAGGCCATGGGCTCTTAACAGAGATTCTTAACAATATCTACAATATCTGCAGTCTGTTCTACAGATGATTCTTACGTACAGTAATTTTTGAGAACCACGGTTCTACCAGATATTCTCAGAATTGGTCCCTATCCTCTAACCAGCATCAACAGCATTGGCTGGTACCTTATTAGAAACACAAAATCTCAGTAGGGGTCGGAACATGACTGAATAAGTTTAAAGCCTCACAAAGATGTTTACTTAATTTTTGTTTAGTAGCAGATGATAATCAAGAATGTTACCAATAAATTAGTTTTATTTTTCATTAGACACTTGGGGTGTACTATATAAATAATTTTTTCTCCCTGCAAAACTTACAGAAATGGTAGAGACAGGAAACTGAATATATCTGCTTTGCTTATTTAGGTTTTATATCCTAACTGGTAGTTCTTTGTTTCTGCACTAATTTACTGAAAGCCTGTGGTTGGGAGGTATGTAACCTTTAATTCAGCTATTGTTAGCACTTTTGTATGCCAGAGAGAGGTTCTGAAATTTTCAGTAGGCCATGGGCTCTTAACAGAGATTCTTAATTGTTCCCTTAGTACTCTGAAGCCACCTTGGCATCTGAGTTATAGACAGTTGTTATGTTTAACCTTCAGCTCAACATTGAAGCAAGGCATTTGTCCCACACTTGGTGCAAGAAGAGGAAGTAAGAGAGTTTCTTCTTTTTCTTTTTTTTTTTTACTTACATTGTCAAGGATTCTTAAGGGATTGGTCTTGGTTAATTAGCAATTAGTAAAATGAGTATCAAGCTCCTGATAAAATATTGTTAGGGAAATTGGGAAACAGAAGGTTACCCAAGCCACTAACCCAATCTTTAGGGAAGGGGAGGAGGTAGGCAGAGAGGGAATGGAGGAGCCAGGGGTGCTCAGAGTGGTGTGTGCCTCTGTAGCAGCCTGTGTCCTCTAGCAAATCATCTCAGCCATTCCCTTTCTGCCCTGAAGCACAGTTCTGAGACCCGTGAGACTGGAGCGAACTCTGAAATTATGACTTGATTAAAGACTACTGAGATGTTCATGTTGGAAATAGAAAATGATATTATGGAAATTGATGTGCTCTTCTTTGTTTATAAAGACAGCATGATTAACTCACCATCATTTGATTAGGAACTGATGGAATGTTTGTTCTAAACGATCTATGTCTACTCTTTGGTGGAAAGACTTGAGCTTGCCATAACGTTCTACATAAGGATAGCTCTCCTTCCGGTGACTAAAGTTGAGTTACCTGGCTAACATGGGGTCAGAGCTGGTGACCCTGGCACCACTGGTGGAATGAACATGACCAGCGTCATGTATTAATTACGGTGGGTTTTCACCTAAGTGTTAAGGCATATGTGCTCAATATTTTTAAAACTTAGATCCATGAAATTGAAAAACAAAATAAAGTGAAATAAAAAATTTTGGAAGGAATTGGCCAGGGCCAGTTAAGAATGATGGTTTCAGGACATGGGAAAGATTTTGTCTCTGTGTAATGTATTTATTGATTCGGCTCTGTTGAAGAAGCTCTGTTCTTCAATTCTGCTACTCACACTTTCTTCTATGAGACTGAACTTGGGGAGACATTGAGAAACAAGGTGGATTAGTAAGTCCCTTATAGTTTAACAACTAATAACTGAAATATGTTTGTTTGCTTTGGTTATTTCTCTTATTTATGTCCTACTACTATTAAATTTTTTAGATATAATCAAGTATACATAATTGCAATGGACGGCACTTGGCTTGGCATACCAAATTATACAGATTTCAAATGGTGAGCATTCTAATATCAACTTTTTTCTTATCTTAATTCCAATCAAGTGGCAAACGAATCTAGAAGAAAGAATGTAGGTCTATCAAGGGAGATGTTGTTTTGCATCCTGACTCTGCTCACTTACTAATTGTATGACCTTGATTAGTTAACCTCCATGGACCTCAAATATTCTTCTCTACAAAATGGAAATAATGTTACTAGTATCTAAAGGCTGTACTCTAGACTTAATAAATTAGTACACACATGATGCCTGGAAAATAATAACTGCTCAGTATTCTTTTTTCTTCCTTTGCGTGCCTAGTTTTATATGTAACTGTACATATAGTTTCCCCACAGACAAATTCTCCCCTTTGTCTTTGTTAGAGGGAATATTTTATAGGACAGAAATGATAGATATCTAAAAAGCCCCTTTAAAACTTGTCTACCAGCTCATGCTTTTGTTAGTCAAACAGCTCTGTCAGTTCTGCAGAGATCCCAACTTCCCTGACATTTGCTGAAACTTCTATCTTGATTGGTAAAGCTGCTTCACAACGATTATTATATGACAGCGATATCAAATGAAAGTGGATTTAGGAAATCTATTTTATAGAATACTTATAGTACTTACATGTATAGACTGCAAATATTAAAATGGAATGAGAAGGAAATGAAATACCATTGGTTAACTTATAGGTCAATTACATAATCTCTATGATTGAGTTATTATTTATAAAAACTTCACATAGGTAGTTAAATTATGTACAGATTGCCCAATGATTATAAGAACAGAATTATTAGAGACAAACATGAATCCAAAAGTCAAAAATGGATTTTTCTAAACACATTTTGTTTGGTTGCCATGTGGTATCTGTGGCATCTTGCTAAAAACATTTTCAACATTA
>CM053146.1:44988930-45103930 GCA_028571685.1 Heterohyrax brucei | reverse complement strand
ATAAAAGCAAAAAAAGTAAGTTTCAGAATGATAACATGTTCATGTATGAAAAATGCAAAACTATACAATATGTGTATTTTTATGTATGCATCTTACACGGTAAAAGCATAAAACTTTGACTTTCCAGAAGATTCCTATGCTATATTCATTAGTGATTACTTCTGAGGTGGGAAGGAAATAGGATTCAGGCAGGGAACAAAGAAAATTTCAGTTTTATCTGCAAAGTTTCATTTCTGTTATTCAAAATGTCTGAGGCAAATTTAACAAATGCTAACATTCTGCAGTTGGGTGGGTTGATGCATGTGTATTATATTTTTCTTTATAATTACTGCACTTTAAACATTTGTTAAAAACTTGGTTAAATCCTGTTGTATACCTGTGGTCTGCTGGGAACTTAAGGAATTGATTCATAAAGTTTGGTGTCCTTATATTTAAATCAGGGGTTAACTAACTCAGCTTGGCAGCTATCTTTATGATTCTTGGGTGGGCTCCCTTCTGGCTGGCGCCTGTGTTTCTGGGTCAGACTGAAGTGGTGTGGAATGTGGAAATAGGAGGGAAAACATCTGTGTACTAACTCAGATATCTTTCCATGTTCCTCCAGAGGGCTCTCACTATCTCCCTCCCCCGCCTGACATAACAGCAGTGGCCAAAAAAAAGGTCACGTATTGAGGATGTACTACGTGTTAGGGACTCTCTTTGCATTAACTCATCCATTCATTAACTCATCTGCTCTTTACAACAACTCTTTGAGGTGGATATTATCATCTCATTTTGCAAGTGAAAAAAATGAAACTTGGAGGCGACTTGTACTAGTTTATGCAGCAGAGAATAGGGCAGGAGTCAAAGCTAAGTTTATTTGTCCCCTGTAAAAACCAAACCCACTGCCATAGAGTCAATTCTGACTCATAGCAACCCTATAGGACAAAGTGGAACTGCTCCATAGAGTTTCCAAGGAGCACCTGGAGGATTCGAACTGCTGACAACGTGATTACCAGTTGTAGCACTTAACTACTACGACACCAATGTTTCCTTGACCCTGATGCTCATGATTTTTTTGTTATATAACTTTGTCTATTTCTTTTTGACCAGGAAGTATTTCTTTAATTTCTAGATTTCTCATTTCAAGCTCTGTTTTGGATTTTGAAGTTGCCTGCCTTTGTGTGCACGTTTGGTGAATGATCTGTGCATTTAATGACAGTCGCATTCAAACAGATAAGAGTTTCAACTCTAAGAGAATAAGAATCGTATTATTTAGTATCCAGCATTTGGGCTATATACTAGAATTTGGTGAAAAATAGAGCATAACTGGAATTCAGTTTTTATTTTAAATACATGTCTGTATGTACTACATAACAAATAACTATGCCGTGTTCTATATGTGTATGTTAAGTGCTATGTCTGTTAACTAAAAGGTTGCAGTTCACATCCACCGGGTGCTCCTTGGAAACCCTACGGAGCAGTTCTACTCTGACTTCTAGGGTCACCATGAGTTGGATCCCACTTGACGGCACTCAGATTTTGGGTATATACGTATGTATCTTAAAAGAAAATGGCAAAAAGGCATGAAATGAAACAGGGGAAATAGAAAGCAACAAATGAATAATATGAAAGAACTGTAATCATAAAATTTTGGATTTGGGCTAACGAAAGCTTGAGCTCTATGAAGTAGACAAGATGTATTTTTTCCTGGGATCTGTTTTACTTCTATATGTTTGCCAGCACAGCTAGAGCAGTATCTGTGCCATGAACTTGTCAAGGGACAGAGATTTGAATGTCCTCCCCGATTTGGGCCCTCTCTCTTCCCTTGCTCACAGATGCGAGCATCAAATGTCCTCTTGTTGATTTGAGGGCTGGAGCACATCCTCAGGTGTCCATTCTAGGTGCCACCCCAGCAGTTCCCACTGCACCAACAGCTTTGTTAATTTCTGGATAGAGTAAATGGTTAATACGCTTGGCAGTTAACCAAAAGGTTAGATGTTTGAATCTTCAAACAGCAGGCCTGGTGAGGTCTGACAGCCTCAAGGGTCCCTTGAGAACACGGCCCTTACGCTTGCTGCCAGCTCAGAGCTGAAACCAGTACTGAAGTCAACACTTCAGACAAAGAACGGACTGGACTGGTGGATACAGACTGACGCAGGAGTTGTGTGTACCTCACAGTTTAAAATATACGTGAGGCTGTTCTACTGGTTTCTTTTTAGTGGAGAGAGGAGAGGGCATAGAAGAGGGGATTAGTAGTGGTTAAGCAGATACCAGAAGTAAAGAATAGAAAAGAAGAATGTGCTGTCTGTCACAGGCTAAAGAGAGCAGACAGAGTTGCAGAGACAGGTACTCGGGGCTTTATGCAGCAAATTGACTTGGACCTTAAACTTTCACTTAGGCATAATTAAAACAAACAAACAAACAAACAAACAGAGGTTCAAGTTTACCCAGAAGCACCTGGGAAGACAGGCCTGGAGACCTACGTTGGAAATACCAGTCATTGAAAACTCTAAGGAACACAGTTCTACTCTTACATATATGGGGTTGCCGTGACTCACAGGGGCAGATTAATGAGTCAGCAGAATATGCACCAGTTTGCACCTAGCAAGGTAAGTATCGGCTTCATTGTATTTACCTGCCAGTCTGTAGTTAGCAATTTCACATGAGTTTCGCCTCATAAAAGATGGGTAAAACTGTGCCTTTCAGATTGATGGGAGGGCACAACTGCACTTGAGCATAACTTGTTTATTGGGTAATTCAGCCCCGAATCAGAATTGACTCAATAGCAATGGATTTTTATTGCCTGCTGGTCAAAAAGGCAAATCTAGACTACTGAGTTCATAATCAAAAAGTGGCTGATACAAGGCCTTTTATAAGTAATATGTTTTCATCTTTAAAGGAGTTTGTTACCTCCAAATGATGACTGAATTTTTGAGAACCATGCCACAAAGATAGGAAGATATTTGGGTGGAAATGACATTTCCATGAGTGTCAGATACATTTCTGTGTTCTAATTGTGCACTTCATACCATCAGGCAGAATATTATCAGGATACTGAGAAGCATGTATAATTACTTTTCCTGGGAACATGGAGATAGTATTTTGTCCTGTGCTGCTGACTGAGGAATAGACATTTCTGTAATTAAGGCAGATAAGAAACATAATTTAGAGATAAATAAGAGTAGGCAACAAAGGATATGTTTTTTAAATGAAGCCATGATATGGAAGGTATAAAAGAGAAAAAATTAAAAAAGAAAGTAATTGAGATGTGGAAATCATGAATTTGAGTCCATGGAAAAATGAAATGCAGACATTAATATGTAAGTTTTGTCTTGTTTATTGCTAAGACATTGTTTGGTTGAATCCCTCTAAATTTCAACTTACTGGCTTTAAAACATACATATATTGGTTGGTGTAATAGCGGTAGTTGGTAACTGCAACTAGGATGCCATGGGCTTCTTCACAGCCTTCCTGGAGATTCTGAAGAATTTAAAAGCTAAGAAAAAAAAAATCAATTTCCTGGATACAGAGAACAGATGCTTAAGTCAGTTTGAGTTTACCTGGGAGACTAGATTTACTTGTCTAAAGGAAGGGAGAGATTAGATCGTATGATGGCAGAATTCTGAGATCAAATAGAGCTTCTCTGTGGCTTCTCTTTTATTCTTCATAGATGTGCTCAAGGGTCACCTCAAGATGAAGGTAGTAGAAATATTCTCTGACTCCAGGTTCGCTTAAGAAGGTAGATCAAGCTTCTTCTGAGTGCTAAATAAGTTGGAGTGTGCTGCGTCCAGCTGGTTGACTTCACCCAATTAGAATATGCAGGGTGACCACTGTTGCTTCTTTCCATACAAAGTTCATTTTGAGAGCAATGGTCAGGTGAACTTCTGTGGGAATAGATCTACCCTGTCCTGTAGGATTGCTGTGTAAGTCAGAATTGACTGGACGGCAGTGGGTTGGTTGATAAGTACTTGGGCTTATGCTGTCTTATTTTGTTCTGTCTACTTTTGAATTTGCTTAAACTTTCCTTTTGCATTCACTAATTGGAATCGATCAATGAAAGATCTTTCCACATCAGCTATCTGATGATGTTGATATTCTACTCATACTGTTTCTCTTGCTCTTGGTTATCATCTACTTGGGCCCCAACTCACGATAACCCCAGGTGCAACAGAATGTGAACTGTTGTGATTCATAGGATTTTCACTGGCTGACTTTTGGAAGTAAGTCTCCAGGCTTTTCTTCCTAGTCTGTCTTAGTCTGGAAGCTCTTTTGAAACTTGTTCAGCATCATGGCAACATGTAAGCCTCCCGTGAAGGATGAGAAGTAGCTATGCATGAAGGCATTGAGGGCAATCAAATTCACATCTCCTGCCTGGAAGGTGAGGATTTTACTACTGAACCAGACAGTCAGAATAAATGCCTTATATTTCTCCCTCATGTACCAGTGTTTCAGAATATTGTGTTACTGTCTTAATAGTACCCTTTTTTGGTGACAGTGAATTTTTGTTTTCTCTTTCTTTGTAGTCTCCCTTGGATATTTTCCTCTGGTGGCATATTGGCTAAGTGCTACATCTGCTAACCAAAAAGTTGGCAATTCAAATCCACCAGACACTCCTTGGAAATTCTGTAGGGCAGTTCTCTGTTTTATAGGGTTGTAATGAGTTAGAATCAACTTGATGGCAGGGTTTTTTTGGTTTGGATGTTTTAACATATTTGATATTCTTGAGTCCATTGCAATTATTATACTTTCAGTGCTCTATCTCATCTTAGGCTAGTGGGAGTGTCTTCAAGTTTGTTATTAGGGCCTTTTGACAAGATCATTTTAGATTCTGGTGGCTTCCTTGGTTTGGGGCACAATAAGCTATTTATCTCACAAATTTCTTGTTCAAGACTTGTGTTTTTTCTTTTTCCAAGAACTCATGGTGTCTTGATTTAAGCTGTGGAGGTATTTATAGGTTCTTATTAGATGTTGGGAGCACTGTGAGGTAAGGTTATACTATGATGATCCTGGTTAACAGAAATTCGATTGGAAGGTTTCTTTGAAAAAGCTGTTGCCAGATGTCATGGTTTGTTACAGCGGATAGTGGCTAGAGATGTGACACAGTCCTCACACAGATACTACTTCTTATGAAAGCAAGTCCATGCTTGATAGCTACCTCTTTGAACTTGCTTAGAACTTGTTTTAATATTCAAACACTTGTCCTGCTGGGCTCTGTATGCTTTCTGTAGAATGGACTCAATCTTTGCTTTTTGAATCTTTTGAGGGCCTGTACTGGCATATAGAATAATTAATTTCATCTTGACCAACAAACTTGTCTTGATAGCCTTTTGGGGTATGATAATGATTGCTAGGACAATTAGTGTACACTTCATATTATGACTGCAATTATGTCCCCCGAAAGTACATGTTGAAATCATACTGCCTATACCTATGGATGTAATCCATCCTCTTTGGGAATAAGATTTTCTTTGTTATGCCAATGAGGCAATATCAGTGCAGAGTATATCCTAAACCTAATCACTGCTGAGCTATAAAAAGAGGATTTTGAACACAGGAGTGAACACCAAATAGGGGGAGATAGATGCCAGGTGAACATTACCAACAAATTGAGGAACATCAGGGCTACAGAAGCTGAAAGAAGCAAGGATTGTCCTTCAAAGCTCACAGAAAGAAAGACTTCCTGTAGAGCCCATTCCGTAAATTCGAACTTCCAACCTCCTGAACTGTTGAGAAAATCAGTTTTCAGTTGTTTAAAGTCACATCCTTGTGGCATTTTTGTTACAGCAGCACCGGGAAAGAAGATGCATATATGGACTTGGATGCCATCTCCTGGTGGGAATGGCAGAGTAATTACCACTTAGCGAACACTTCTGCTCTAAGGATGTGACTCACAGCATCTCACAGTCTCATTTACATAATCCTTCTCGTGATCCCAGAAACCTTGATGGTATTCTGGTTAAGAGTTATGGCTGCTATGTGGGTGGTTTGAATCCACCAGGCACTCTTTGAGAACTCTATGGGGTAGTTCCACTCTCTCCCTGCAGGGTTGTGGTGAGTCAGAATCAACTTGATGGCAATGGGTCTTGGTTTTCCTATGATCCTAAGAAGCAGGAGGTACTGTGCCCGTTTTACAGGTGAACATACTGAGGCTTGGAGGGGTCGAGTATTTCCTTTAAGGAGATGGGATCCCCACAGAAGGCTCTCTGAATCCAAAACTGGTACTTTCAACAGCTTTTGAGTGCCTCTTCCTTTGCTCAGAAATGCCAGAGGTAAAAAACAATATAAGACATGCCTTTTCTTCTCAAGGAATTTATAATTCTTTTGAGAATGACAACATCCTTACAGGAAAAAAAGTCGACATAAAAAAGCATATGAAAAGAGAGACATAATTCCATTCCACCCTCCTAGTGCTGGCAGATTAATTTTACTAAAATGTTTCTGTGTTCATTAGCACCCCCCTGTTTAAAACTTCAGAGATTCCCTACTGCCTACAGGACAAAGTCCAATTCTCTTGCCTGGCATTTCAGGGCTTCTAATATTTGGCCCTTACCTGTCTTCTCATGTGTGAAATTCCTCTGTGAAATTGGCTTGCATACTGGATGTTCAAGCCAAAGGACACGTCTGGTGCTCTGTGCTTTTGTGTCCTAGAAATTCTGTCACATAAGGGCATCCTAGTTTTATTTAGTTCCATCTTTGGAAAGATGATCCATAAGAGACATAAAGTCAGTTGCCTCTGATCTGCCTTTCCTTTAGTGCCTTATGGTCATCTTGGAGCCTCTGTTGATTTCTCCAGGTCCTTGTTTAACGTGATCTCATTTGAAATTTTGTGAAACTTATTGCCTCTCTTAATTACCGTATTAACCAATCATTGCTGTCCAGCTGTTTCTGACTCATGGCAGCCTCATGTGTGTCAGAGCAAAACCGTGCTCCGTAAGGTTTTTGGTGGCTGACTCTTTGGAAGTAGGTCACTAGGCCTTTCTTCTGAGGTACTTCTGGGTGGGCTTGAACTTCCAACCTTTCAGTTTTCAGCTGAGCACATTAACTGCGTGCACCACCCAGGGACTCCAACCTTTTTTTAATTTTTTTTTTTGTTTTATTGTGATTAAGTGAAAGTGTACGATCCAAGTCAGTTTTCCATATAAAACCAGTACCTGCATCTCTGCCCTCTGTCCCTCTCCTCGCCCTGAGACAGCATACTCTCCTTTTTCACTCTTTATTTCCAATATCCATTCAACCAACAGTGTCCCCTTCTCTCCTCCCCCCTCTAGAAAGAAACTGGTAGGACAACCTCATATGCGTTGGCTCCCACTCGACGGCACTTGGCTTGGCATATACATATATATTAAACCATAAAGTACACATACCACCTGTGTCACTCTGTGTCTCCAAGTCCAGTTCATTCTTTGTCTGAAGTGTTGACTTCAGTACTGATTTCAGCTAAGCAGCAAGTCTAACAGCTATGTTCTCAGGGGACCCTTGAGGTTTCTGGACCACCATTCCTGGTTTTTTAATGAAATTCTTGATCTGCGTATCTCTTTTTCTTGTGCTCTGTCAGGGATTCTTCATTGCATCTTGTATCAGGGCTGTCTTTGGTGGTGGCTGTGTGCCATCTGGGTCTTCTGGTACAAAGCAGTTGCGGTCTCCCAATCATATGGCTCCTTCTGTCTCCTGGGATCATTTTTCCTTGTATCTTTGACGTTCTCAGTTGTCATCTGTTCCAGGTGGGTTGGGAAAAATTGATGTTCCTCAGATGGCAGCTTGCTGGCTTTTAAGACCCCAGAAGCCACTTACTAACATGGGGTGCAAGAAGACTCTTAGCAAGAGAAGAGTTATGCCCAGTGACTTTGTTGTTCCCAGAAAACATGGTCCCCAGACTCATGTCCCTGCTACTCTGTCCTTTGAAATGTTGAATTGAATTTAGAAAACCTTTTAGCTTATGCTATAGTCCAGTTATGCTGACCTGCCTTCTACTGTGTGCTGTCACTCCCTTCACCTAACCAAATTCTTATTGGTCCTCTCCCTCCTTCCCCACCCTTGTTGTGATCAAAGAGTATTTCCTTCTATGCATAAGTCCTTTCTTAAGTCTTTATACTAATGGTCTCATAAAACATTTGTTCTTTTGCAGCTGACAGATTTCATTCAGCATAGTGTCTTCCAGTAGATTCTAGCTTATGAGATGTTTCATAAAATCATCATTGTTCTTTATCATTGTGTAGTGTTTCATTGAGTATATATTCAATAATTTGTTTATCCATTCATTCATCTGTTGGTGAGTGCCTAAGTTGATTCCATCTTTTTTGCTATTGTAGAGAGTGCTTCAGTAAACATTCGTGTGCATATATCTCTTCATGTGACAGCCCTTATTTCTGTAGGATATATTCCAAGCAGTGAGATGGCTGTATCATATGGTATTTCTATTTCTAGCTTTTGAAGAGAGTGCCAAATTGCCTTCCAAAGAGGTTGTACCATTTTACATTCCCAGCAGCAGTATAGAAGAGTTCCAATCTCTCTACAGCCTCTCCAACATTTGTTATTTTGTGTTTTCGGCTTATTGCCAACCTTGTTGGCATGAGATGGACTCTCATTGTAGTTTTGATTTGGATTTCTGTAATGGCTAATGATCGTGAGCATTTCCTCATGTGTCTTTTGACTGCCTGGATGTCCTCTTTGGAGAAGTGTCTGTCCATACTGTTTGCCCATCACTTCATCGAGTCGCTTGTCTTTTTCTCATTATATTCTGCAGTAACTTGTAGGTGATGGAAATTAGACATCGATCAGATACGTGGTTGCCAAATATTTTTTCCCATTATGTAGGTGATACTTTTACTCTCTTGATAGTCTTTGAATGAGTCTAAGTGTTTAATTTTTAGTATTTTCCCTTTATCTACTTTCTCTTCTGATGTCTGTGTAGTTAGTAAGATTCTGTAGTCTGTTTAAGCCATGTATTAGAAATTTCAGTGTTGTCTCTATCTTTTCTTCCATAATCTTCATCATTTTAGATTTGATATTTACATCTCCGATCCACTTTGAGTTAGTTTTATTTTGTGTGTGTGTGTGTGTGTGTGTGTGTGTGTGTGTGTGTGTGTGTGTGTGTGTGTAAGGTGTGAGATATGGGTCTTGTTCTAGTTTTTTGCAGATGGATATCCAATTTGCCAATACTATTTATTAAAGACACTGTTTTTTTCCCCAGTTCATGGCCTTTAGGTCTTTTTCAAATATCAGCTGTTTACAGATGGGTGGTGTTACTTTTAGATTTTCTATTCTGTTTCATTGTTCTGTGTATCTGTTTTTGTACCAGTACCAGGCTGTTTTGACTATTGTAACAGTGTAACAGGCTCTGAGGTCAGGTAGTGTGAGGCCTCCACTGTGTTCCCCTTCTTCAGTAGTTGCTTCCCTTTCCAAAAACAAAGTTGGTAATTTATTTCTCCATCTCATTAAAAAATGACATTGGAATTTGTATTGGGATTGCCCTGCATACATAGATTGTTTTGGGTATAATGGGACTCCAATCTTATATTTCAATTTATGCATTTCTAAAATTCAAACTTTTCACTAATTATGAAAGTAACAAATTTTCAAAGCAAAATTCAGGAGATATTCTAGGCACAGTGAGAGAAAATTACTTGTAATCTCACAACCCAAGATAATCAATGCTGATATTTTGTTGAGTATATATGCATATAACAAAAGTGGCATCATGTTCTACCTACGAGTTTATAAACTCTCTTTGTAAAATTTATTTTTCCAAGAGTATATATGCATATATATATTTACACTTTAGATTTTAAATGTCTTCATCATACTTCATCATATAAGTATTCTTTTTTTAATTATTTGATTTTGTAGTTGCAGATATAATGATTTTATTGGAAATAATGTGGCAGTAGATATACTTTTGTTAGTTCTCTAACATTTCTCATCTTTTAGATTCAGGGGAGTTAGGAGTATGAATCTAGAGGTAGACATACCTGGTTCAAAACCACTTTCCACCTCTGTTCTCTTGGACAGTGATACAAATGGCCTAGCTTACATTTCCTCATCTTTGAAACCTTCAGTACCCCACTGCCTACCTGATATCGTTGTAACCAAATGCCATGCACATTTTAAGCCATTAATAAATGTGGGTTATTATGATTTTTAGTTTTTATTGTATTTTTCTACCTATGACTGGATCATAAATCCCTTAAGGGAAGAGACTTTGCCTGATGGGTCTGTCTGTTGTCCTCATGTCTGTCCCACTGGATTATAAATAACTGATGTGACAATGATGCCACAGCACTCACTCAGTACTCTCTATGTAAACAATTACTCTTAGCAATAATCCCACCGGAATCCAAAACTTGTCTCGAGACCTGAAGACTTGAAACTTCTCTTTCCTCACTCAAATGTTTATTTTTGTTGCGATTCTTGATCTTCTAATGTTCTAGTCTTCTCCTGTATTCTTCGCATTGCAGTGATTATTATTTTTGTTGACACCCTACTCCCTCCACTTACAGGTTGTGTTCAAAATAGAAGGCGTTGGGAAGATCTATGCTACCCTTCTGTGATGGTATTTCTAGAGCACTAATACATGGCACTGAGAAACACATCTTTTGGCTGAGCAAGCCAGTTCAAAAGCCAGCTTCACAGCAGAATTTCACACATGCAAATGAGCCATTGTGATCCCAGTCATGAAAATTCATGGAATAGTGGCTAGTTCACTGTGGATGACCTGTCAGTTTGGCAGCCAATCATTTAGTCCAACATCCAAATTACTGGCCAGTTACTCAGTCTAAAGCTAGTCTTCCTGCTTGTTACTGGGTTCTGTGTAATCCTATTAAAAGCAATCACATCCCCTTTGATTTGTGGCAGCTAATGGTGTAGAAGAGCCGTGCAGGCACAGGACATGTGTCTGGCACAGTTTAAATGTGGGCATTGTGAGAGTGGACCACTTGTGTCACTGCTGGATTTGTTCTTAAAATACTAAGTATCCTCTGTTTGAATAACAGGCAAAGGATCTTAATTTCATGGGTCCTCTTAGTTACTATTTTCATCAGTTTGCAGTGGGAATTCCATTAAGAATTGAATCTTCCTTTTTGGATGTGCAGTAGTTGATTTTGTTGGATCTATATAAGCCTGTGCTGTCAGGCAGCCAGAAACAATGTCATGGTGGGTTCCCCAAGGCTGGGTAGAACTTGGGGCTTAGGTAAAAGTGACCCATTCAAGATTTTAATTCAGGCAGAAGGTGACTGTTGTTGTTTTGTGCCATCAAATCTATTTAGGCTCATAGTGACCCTGCAGGTCTGATTTGAGCTGCCACATGGAGCGGTCTAGGCTGTCACCTTTATGGAATTAAATCACAAGTTCTTTCTCCTGTGGAGCACTGAGCAGGTTTGTGCCACCAACCTTTGGGTTAGCAGCGAACACTAACCACTTTAGCACCAGTGCTCCTTAGCAGTAAGGCAGTAATGTGAAAAAGCTGGGGAGTGAATCAAGAGCCACAATGCCTAATCACAGACTTATTTGAGAATATAATAATAAACTCTAGATTTTGGCAATTCCTGAATGGTCCTGGGAACAATGGATCTTACGTAAAGATTCCTGCTCTGGAAGAGGCTGAGCGACAGAAAGACTAAGAGAGATAGAGAGATAGACAGAAGGGGAGGCACAGAGACAGTAGATAAAGTCAGAGAGGTTTAGAGAGATTAATACAGAGGCAAAAAGAGGTTGAGAGGCAGAAAGCAGATGTGGCTGCAGCTGTCCTAGTATGGCATAGTCTCCTAGTATGCTGTACAGTTAGGTTCTAATAAGTAATTTCTGGTGCTGGAGTAAGGTGAATAATCCTGTGTCTTTCTAGCTCATACAGTCTCTTAGATGAGACACCTAATAAATCCCACACCCAAGGATTTTTGACAATGTTGAGACAAACATTTCACTTCAAAAATGAGAGTGTAGGTTTTCTTGTAAGTTAAAGGACCATTTGGCTTGTAAATGAAAAAAAATAACCCACTTGTGTATAATAAAGATTATTAATAGAATAATTGTAATAGAAATAATACTCATTAGGAAGCATTCCCTCTTATACTTTTCAGAGTTTTTATATACAGTATCTTATTTTATTCTTACAATAGCCTTTTTGTTAGGTAGGGTAGAGACCATCACGTGTTTTAAACTTGAAGAAATTGAGATAAGTGTGTATAATGTCTTTCCTGGAATCACATACGTTATGAGAAAATGAACTCTAGAAAGCATCTCCAAACTTAAATTCTGAACCAACCAAACTAATCTCACAATCAACAAGTTGACTTTAACTAAGAGGACCATACAGTGAATCAATATATCCCTACTTAATTGTAATGTCTATATCACCATATGAATTAGAATTAGTGATCTTGAAATGGGAAAAAGTAATAGATGCAGAGAACTGCAGACAGAAACATAGGCTATAGATGGAGAATACAATCATTCATATCAAGGACAAGGACCTGTTCTGTGAGCTCATGGGACTGAAGCAAGACAGTGTAGGTGGCCAGCTGTCAGTGGGGACATTTCTAGTATGACAAAACCAGAGTTTCTCCTTCAGCTCCTTGCTTTTGTTTTTAACAAGGGAGAAGCAGCATTTACAAGCATCTGCTCTGTGTCTTGTGTAATTTAGATGGAATGATGTGCTAACAATTTTGAAAAATTAAGTGTGAGTCAAATCCATTTCTCGTCTCCAACTATGCTTGGGAAGTTTAAAATTCTGGACAACAGTGTTTCTCAGAAATAGTTTGTATAGGATGAAAGTATATTTCTGTACTTTCTGTTGAGTTGGGAAATTTTACATAGCTGTTAAGAAATATTACAGATTATTTGCCCTGCTTCTCAGGCCATCATGGAGATTCCTGGGTTAGACTAGGTAATATAGGTATTAAGATGAACACACATGTGCATGCACAGACATTAAAATTTACAGAAGTATTAGGCCTTAGGGTTATTTAAACATTCCTCACAACTTGCTTTTTGGAATTATTTAGCTATGCAAGATATCACCATATTCAGTATTTTTTTTTTTTAACAATAAACATGTCTAGTCAAAGAAGGCATTAATGAAGCAATTCCCCAAATAAAACAGCTCATGATATCTGAGTTGCAGCAGAGAGAGAGTGTGGTCTTTGTAGTTTAATCAAGATCACAAGACTTGTTTTGAGCGTCTGTCATCTTTAATTTTACGGCACTTCATTTCAGAGTAGGACTGCCAGGGTCACATGCAATTAAAACACAGGCAAGATTTGTCTTGTGAAATCTTAACATAAAAAAGTAATGTGTTACTCCATTTTAACTTTTCTACTGAACTCTGTGAACTCACTAATTACTTTTTCCCCCTCTTGTCACCTTTTTGATATGACATGTATTTTATAGAGGAGATAGAAGTTTGGATTTTTTTTTTCGTTTTATCGTGCATATAATTGAGGATAACAAAATTAAACCAGAGAAAAAACGGAATGCATTTTCAGAATCACATTTTTTAAGAAATATCTGAGCACTCCAGCTTCAATTACAAAGAACCTCCGTAGATCAAATTTGAGGAAGTAACTGCTAATCTGCTTAAGTAGGGCAGGTAAGAGCGTAATAACGGACCAGGGATTTTAGAGAGGCCAGGATCGCAAACCAGAGTTTATTCTCTGGGGTGAAGGCAAAGCGCTTTTTATGTGATTGGCTGTACAAAGCATTAAAAGCCAATGCCAACGTGCAGATTTGGAAAGCAAGGAACGTTGTTGCATCTTGCGATCAGTAAATTGCATAGACCCTTATTAACCTTATTGATAAGGAGCTTAGGGAAGTCCCGTTCAGGCTGCAATACGGTTTTTTTTTTTTTGTTGTTGTTCTCCTGCCTGTCTCTGTTTGCAGTCTCAGTCGCTTTGTATAGAAAGCCTTTATACTGAACCTCAAAATTCAGCGTGAGTAGCTGTGTCTTTAAGTTACAGCAAGCTGAGCCAGCCCCGTTGCACAGGGGGCTCAAGGCCTATTTAACTGGTGCTGTGGACACCTGGAGAATGTTTGAAAATTCTGTGCTTAAAGAATCTTTTATATTGCTCCTCTTTCAATGCAGCTGGGGTCTATAGGGATCAGGGGATTATTTTTGATACCTGTCGAAAAGAGTTATGCCTACACTGATTTTCCATCCTTCACTACTAATTAACCTTATTGTATACAGGAAACAGTCTATTTAATACCTGCATTCTTTCTGTAATGCCAAGTAAAATGAAATCCAGTGTGAAATCTAGTTAGCGTTTGCCTTTTTGAAGTCATTTTTAGGTTTCCAGTTTTAGTGACTGTGACCTCAGAATTGATAGGAAAATAGTGGGCTCAAACAGATTTTGGCTTCAGTTGTGTTCTTCGCCCCTCCCAACTTAAAAGCTGCCTTTCACCTGAACTTGGGGAGAGATTGAAGGAAGGAGACGAGTACGCTGTCCAAGGTTTCTCCCGGGAATATTCCACGGGTATCTCTCAAGGATTGGGACGGGAATTCTAAGGCTTCCCTCCATACCACACCCATAGGCTGGCTGCTACCCTCCTATTTCTCGCCTCAGCAGCTAAATAGCTTTTACTGTGTCTTCTCTTTTTCGGTTAGGGAGGCTTGACTACGACGCAGGCGGACTTGGCATGGTGAGAACTTGCAGCAACAATAAGGCTCACTGAAGCAACGTAAGGATCAGAGCCCCTGCAGGGCAAAATGCTGAAGGAAATTCCATTGGCGGGATGTCTGGGTGAGGAGAAGCGCTGGTGGCGTACTGGTTAAGAGTTGCGACTGCTAACCAAGAGGTCAGCAGTTCAAATCCAGCAGGTGCTCATTGGAGGCACTGTGGGGGCAGTTCTACACTGTCCTCTAAGGTCGCTATGAGTCGGAATTGACTCCATGGCCTCAGATTTGGCGTTAGCAATAAAGAGCAGAAATTAAATTCTGAAATGTCACCAAATGATGTGGAAAAATCCACATCCTCAAGTATGCTGCACAATATGGACTTGGAACACATTTGGCTACTTATGCGAGGGTAGTTAGCGTAAGTCCTGCTCTTAAGCGTGTGTGTGTGAAGTAAACTTATAAGTTTAAATGGTGCCAGAGAAAAGGGAGTATTGTCTGGACAAAGTTTTGTATCTCCAGATTTCTTGGCTTTTGTGATTCCAATAGACTGGTCGGAAAGCCTGTGTGCTATACCATTTAACTAACACATACAACACACATTTGCAAGTGCAGGCAACTGCGTGTAGGATGCTGTTGGATGTCATGGATATCTGGACACCATCTGATCTGAACCCAGAAGTCAGCATTTGCTGTTGGACTTGCATGAGTTGGGTTAGTGCATTTCACCTCTCTGCTGCTGAGCTTAAAGAAAGAAGCATTTCTTGGAAACTTATCCTTCAACAGAGGTAGCTGAAGGAGTGTATATTTGATAGTACTTTTTCATGTGGGACTAGGAGACATACAAATAAATATCAGTGATTTGGCTGCACGTAAACATTACATTTAACTTGCTACAACTAGTTGGTAGGCAACCCAATGCAGATCACATTTATTTTTAATGTTGCTTATGTTCTGGGTGTTTGTCTTGGCTAACTCACCCAGCAAGTGAACACTGAGCAGCAACCCGGGACACAGTGTGGCCACTCTTCTTTGCTGTTTCTGTTAGCACTCTTCTAATGGAATAACGAGTGTTTTCTACAGAATCCAATTGACTTCTTAAGAATTTCGTGGATCCTGCATGCTTCACTCCAAGCATAAGATAGTGTGTGTGTGTGTGTGTGTCTGTGTTTATCATTCTGCCAGGTCTCTCACCAAGACAGCTAGACATTTTCATTTTGACAGAAGCACTAAAGAAAATTGTCATCTTTTAGTACAAGATGTTCACTGTATTCTCATGATTTAAATGACTCAGGACCACTCTCTGGCAGCATGAGACTCAGCGGGCCTTGATGCCTGCCTCTTTTTCAATTATATTTAAGAGGAGACTGCTGGGGACCCATTTTTTCATCTTGTACAGGACCAGATTTAATTTCAATACAATATCAGGCAGTGTGATGTTATGGATGATAACAGGACACTGACAAGTATGATCCAATGCTGAATAATATGATGCAACATTGGGTAGAAGCCATCCACATGGGTATTTTTGAAGATGTGGGCAAAGATGCTTCCAATCTGTCTTCTTCCTAATGTGCTAGAATGGTCAATATAATGTCCATAAAGTATGTGGGCAAACAAGTCCTACAGTAGTATTGACCTTATAATAACAATAATGTGAATGAGTTTAGCCATCTATTCACAACAACAAAGGTATTCTACATTTTTGTTGCGGGGAAATCACATACTCTCCCTTTCTTTGCTTTCGGGAAATTAGTAGCAAAGTGAAAAACTTCCATCACATATGTTAACAGGGGTGTGACCAGGTACCCACATATGGAGTATAAATATTGGGAATGTTTATGTGCTGATATTTCTTTAGTTACTTTTCCTGAGTCACCATATGGTCTAGTGGTAAAGTCAAAGCATTCTTGAGTCTTATATTTAGAGTCAAATATTTGCTCAACACTTACTGACTGCATGAATTTGGGTAACTTCATAATTCCACCCCTCCAGGTTCCTCAAGTATAGTTAGAGATACTCATATCTCCCTCCATAGATTTGTGAAGATTAAATGAAGTGGTACATATACAACAGTTTCTGGCACATAATGAACATTTCATAAGTGTTAGCTAATCAAGATTTCTATGACTCATTTCTGGACTAAATTTTTTTGGAGGTCCTGTGAATGCTCAGAGAAGCAATATTGCCCCAGGAGAGAACCAACTGCTATCAGCTCCTATTTACAGCAACCCCATGTGTATTGGAGTAGAACTGTTTTTTAAAGGGTTTTCACTGGTTGATTTTTTGAAGTAGATTACCAGGTGTGATGCACTGAATACTTAATATGGCACTTTTAGCCATTGTTTTTGTGACTGTCACACAATGATTGAGTAGATGACACTTTTGTAGGAGTGGGTCCATATAAATAAGGTACATGGAACCCTAGTGAGGGGATTGGTCAATTCTGTCATCTCACCAGGCTTAAAATGAGCCATCCCAGAGGCAGACATGAGGGACTTTGCTACTACCAAGAAGAGGAGCTGAGATTTGACTGTGTCTTTTGACCTTGAGTCCTTGTATCAATTACCTAGACCTAGGAGAGAGACAGGAAGTGAGAGAGAGAGATAGAGAGAGAGAGAGTTGTAATACCAGAGAAGGCACAAGATGGTGAGTAGCAGTGGTAGAGAAATGGCAGCAGCAGAACCAGCAGACTCGTAAGAGATGGTGCAGTGGTCTTCCTGGTCTACAGAGCAAGGTACTTACAGTAGACTTACCAATCTACAACATGAGACAGCTGAGTGGCTTTAGCAAGAGGCTTCCTGGCAGAATGGGTTGCCTCTGGGTACTTATTAGGGGTGCTAAATAGCTTTTTCATACATGTCTGAGTAGCACAGAAGCCTGTCAAAGGGCCAAGCCACGGGCCAAGGAGATACCTGCCTGTGAGCACGATAAACTTGTAATCCTAAGTATGGTCTGTGAATTCTGTGTGGCCATCATAATGAATTACTGAAATCAGTATGGAAATAAAAAGTGCTCTGAGAAGGACAGCTGGTATCAGAATTGGTACAAAGTTTACAGACAGGTGGCATATCTGACCTACACCTCATAGGAATTAGCCTTGGGCTGACATTCATGGTGATTCTCTCCTCCCATTCATGAAGTTAGAGGCGGCCAGATGTCCCTGACACTATTTTTACACTAGGCTTTTCTTCTGAGGAGCCACTGGGTGTACTTGAACCTCCAACCTTACAATTTGCAGCTGAGTATGTTAACCATTTGCATCCTCCAGAGACTCTGCCTTAGCAGAAACGGTGAAGTCAGAACCAGGTGTGACAGAAGTGAGTTCGTGGTCACCTGGGATCTGAATCCAAACCCCTATAAACACCACAACATCAGCATTGGCACTGGCTAGCAGTCATGGCTATAATTTCTCCTTGCTTGAGATTCTACTCCATAATGTTACCAAGAGAATCTTTACAGTTGTGATACAGCCATTCCCCTGCTGAAAATCTTCAGTATCTCAAAGTGGAATATGAACTTGAAAAGAAACATCTTTGCATGTCATACAAAGCTTTTTAGATTCTGATCTCAACCTATTTGTCATTTATAAAATCATAAAGTTATTATCAGTCACTAAACTGGAGACTCATTATCTATGTTGTTTAGGAATATCTTAAAATTTTAAAGGGTATTACCTATTACAGATTCTTTCACTTGATTTCGGGATCCTATTAGATTTTACAATCCCAAAAGACATGCTAAAACAAATACAGTCACCCCACAGAATCCCCAAGGGATTGGTTTGAAGACTTCCCAATAGATAGCAAAATTCATGGGTACTCAAGTCCCTCATATAAAATGGTGTAGTATTTGCATATAACCCATGCTCATCCTCCTGCATATTTTAAATCATCTCTAGATTACTTATAATATGTAAAGCAATGTAAATGCTATGTAAATAGCCCTTGAGAGATTGTTTTGATCACTTCTTTGCTTTTTAGCCAATACACATTGCCATTGAGTAAACTGTGACACATAGCAACCCTATAGGACACAGTAGAACTGCCCCTTAGGGTTTCCAGAGACTGGCAGATGGATTTGAATCGCCAACTTTTTTGTTAGCAGATGGATGCTTAAACACCATACCACCAGGGCTCCTCATTGAATTTTAGGAACCATTTTTTTTCCCCTTGAAGTAGAGTATATTCAAGAAGCAAGTGAACTGGAGGTGAATAATATTCAAACAACGAGTGTTGGAGGGAGACTGCAGATCTGTGAGTCTTACTGTGGGAGGGAATGCCTGCATATCACTTCATTCATGTGGATTCAGCACAGTGTTTGATGCATGGCAAATGCAAGTTATACTTTCAAAACTTCATTTCCCCCAATATTTTCCATCCATGGTTGGTTGAATCCAGGATGCAGAACCCACAGATGTGGAGAACTGACTTTATTATTCTATTTATGAAAACTGAGACCCAGACAGATTAAACCATCTGCCCAGAATCTAAACAGTCTTCAAGTGCTTGGTCTGCTCAGTTTTCTTACCTTTCATATTAATTTGGCTCATTCACCTATCTCCATGGTTTGCTTTATACAGTCTGGTTATCTGGAGAGTGGACTTTGAAACAGAGACAGTTTAGTAGAGGTCACAGAAAGAAATGAAGGTTTCTATCTGAGTCTCGACTCAGATGTGTTTTATTTGGTGTCTTTAAAAATCATTAGGTTTAATATAAGATTCTGGCATTTCATTAAAGATCTGAAGGTCTGGCAACATCATGCCCATATTGCCACATAAGCAAACGGGCTTGAGCTGCGTGGAAGCCAACCCTTTTGGATAGGCATTGAGTTGTACTTTCCCCAGCTGTCTCTGCTTCATAATGCCTTAAACCAGGTCCTCTTTATTCAATTATTTTACCTGCCAGGCCACAGTAAGTGTTCAAGCCTGCAATCTTTCTTTTAAAGAAAAAGGAATATATATATAAATATATATCTCCATCTATTTTCTAAAAATAAAACAAAAATTATAATCAAAGTAATATAATGTAATTATTATATTTGAAGAAAGTTTTTGCTTCTTTGTGTTAAGATTTGAGTTTCCCAGGAGAGAGTTGATACTGTTTTGGTTTTCTTTCTCATTTTTGACAACAGAGCAATTTGACCTAGAACTCTTAGTGACAGTCCTTTTGGAAGAAAATCTTTGCACGGCCTTTTAATTAGGAATTGACAGGGTGATTAACTTATAATTCAGGAAAATAAATGTGGAAGAGAGAAGTACAGGTCAATTTCTAGCTGTGTTAAACTGTAAAGATGGCACCATTGGCAAGTGATTGTTTCCTTTTAACAGCTTTTCTAATTTTTCTTAATTGGATCCTTTGTTTTCTAATTGGATAGAGAGAATCATCATATGGCTTTCAATTACTAGCTGTGGCATGATGGTCCTGTCATACGGCCACATGGAGTATTGTCAGACTCTCAACATATAGGATGGAATAAATGCTATCTCCAAGAAGCCTTTTCTGTGAATAAGAAACAGCGGCAACCTCCCAGGTTCTGGGGGAGTAAATCTATGCTGAAATACAACTTACCAACTAGCTTGCTTTTCCAGGGAGACTGTTTTGGACATGTGTTTCCATTCTATAGCCTATGTTATATTTTCTCAAAGTGATTGCTCATGAAATATTAGAAAAGGCTTTAAGAGTACAAGATTATAATTGTGTTCCTAGAGAATGATGACACACACACACACACACACACACACACACATACACACAAGGAGCTGTCTCTTCTGGTGAATTTAGAGATTCGTTTTCTAAGAAATCAAATTTATTTTTTATCGCTTCTGTATCTAAAATCCTCCACTGGATTTCTTTGGGTTATAAGATAAAATCCAAACATTTTATTATGGCTGGTACTTGACTCCAGCATCTTTTGCTAGCTGTTGTCCATAATTGCATGACACACACTTTATTTACCAAGCTCCTCCCTCACTTTCCCTTAAATATGTTGAGTCTTTCCCAACTCTGTTCATGCCACTCCTGCTGCCTAGCATGTCCTCTGCATTTTCTTTGCCTGGCAAATCTGGTTAAATTTAAAAAGTCACCTGCCCATTCCTCAACTGACTGTCCCCAGGCACATTTCAGCATTTCATTCAATGTGAACCACGGAATTTAGTTAATGTATCTGTAATAGCTTCTTCTACTTCATTCATTTAAAAACAAAACAAAACGTTCCTGAGCATCTCTCTGCACAGGTAGTGGACCCTGGGGCTATATGGTGGCCCACATGGATAAGGTCACTGATCTTACAGAGAACTGTAACTGATCCTTAGGTAATCATTTGGATTGTGAAACTTACTTGAAATCACCAGACTATGAAACTGCAGGCCATTTTCATCACTGAGTCAATTCTGACCCCTAGCAACCCTATAGGACAGAGTAGAATTGTTCCATAGGGTTTCCAAAGGGTGGATGGTGGATTTGAAGTACCAACCTTTTGGTTAGCAGCTGGATCAGTTAACCACTGCACCACTAGGGCTACAGAAGGGAGGGATATTTGCCTTGCTTTTATTAGTATCATTAGTGTCTAAAATTGTGCTTGGTTCAAACTAGCTCACTGGCTTTTCATATCTTCTTGGAGAATACTGATGAATTTTGTAAAATCTAACTTCTTATTAAGTATATGGACCTAACCAAAAATCCCAAACCAAAACCCAGTGCCACTGAGTCAATTCCAACTCACAGTAACCCTATAGGAAAGAGTAAACTGCCTGATAGAACTTCCAAGGAAGAACTGATGGATTTGAATTGCTGACCTTTGGGTTTGCAGAGGTAGCACTTAACCCCTACACTACCAGGGTTTTGTTAAGTGGAACTAGTATGCTTTAAAAGTGCAGCTTTTAAACTTGAAACAGTTGCTCTGACCATTGTTTAAGGTCTTTGAGATGTTATGGAATCTAATGACCTTCTGGCTTAACCCTTTCTATGCCTTTAGTGTTTATAAGTCAGATCCTGTGATGGGCACTTTGGCCTTGGAATGATCTTTCTCCAGAGAGAGAACACATTCTCTGGTTAAATGCCTGTCATGGATTGAATTGTGTCCCCTCAAAAATATGTGTAGCCATTTGCTTGGGCCATGATTCTCTATATTCTATGATCGTCCTCTATTTTGTAATTTCGCTGTGCTGTATGTTAAAGGATTAGGGTGGCACTGTAAATCCCTTCATAGGATCACCTCCCTGCTCCACTGTAAAGGGAGTTTCCTTGGAGCATGACTTGCCCCACCCTTAACCCTATCGTCCTACAAGAGATAAAAGGAAAAGGAAGCAGGCAGAGAATTGGAAACCTCACACCATCAACAAAGCAGCACTGGGAGAAGAGCACGTCCTTCAGACCTGAGGTTCCTGTGCCAAGGTGTTCCCTGGACAAAGACTGATGCAATACCGGACTTTCCTCCAGAGTCGACAAGGGGAAAAGCCTTCCCCACCAGTGGACTTCCTGAATTTGGACTTGTAGCCTTCTGGTCTGTGTAAGAATAAACCTTCCATTGTTAAAGCCGTTCACTTTGTGCTATTTCTGTTACAGCAGCACTAGCTGACTAAAACAACATCCTTAACAGGCAGAGACAAGACACTGGAGTTTGAATCAGGCCAAATCCCATCGGACTGAAAATCAAGAAGCTGATACTTTTGAAGATTAGGAACCTGGAAAGCAACAGAGATAAGGGGCTGTGAGTCCCTGCTCAGAGGAGGTAGGACCACTTTTCTTTGGTTTTTAGCACTACTATTTCTTTTTGTCTTTTAGCTGAGTCTCCCGTAATGCTGTTCAAGATGGATAGTTGTGAAAAGATGAGATTTTTAACCCTAGAACCTCAGTTATCTCCTCCTCCCTCCTTTAAGCAGGAAGTAAAGGCAGGGGAAGCCACACTGGAGTATATGGAATTTCACCCTTATGAGGAGGACCTGAAACAAAAAGTGGGCTATTCTTCTCCCTGTTTTCATCAAAGCCATCAGAACAGCTTTACTTAAACATAAAAACTTCGAGTTAGCAAGTTAACTCGCTACTATCGGTGATTTTAGATCACGTGTTTTTTTTTTTTTTTTTTTTTTTTGCCTCGTGACTTTTCTTGGCTTTGTGGTATGTGTATTATGTCCTACTTGATTTACCCCACTTCAGCTTTTATTGTGGTTGCGTCTCTGCTCTTGGCCACAAGCCTATTTACTGGCATCATTGCCAAAATGAAGACATTCAAGTGGGGCAAATGAAGACATTCCGTCCTTAAGCATCAGCGAGGATGCTGAAAATGTGGGCCTGTTCTGGCTTGCTTTTCAGTAAACGCTCCCCCTGCTCCGTACCTCCCGTTTACCCAGACAGCTTATGCCTCTGAGCTCAGTACTGCTCTCAGTGTTTGCTCTTGGATCTGCGTTTCACGCATTTTATTTACATGCTTTAGTTTTCATTTTATGAACAAATCGATAACTAAACTTACTTTTTATCACACTGGATTAGTCTTATTTATTCCGTGTCAATCTGATTAAAAAGCTGTCAAACATAGTCTACATTTTTATCGGCAGAACACTTTCACAAAACCCAGTATGTGATGTGTTCAGCAAGAACATACTTTTCAAAATAAAGCAAGGTTTGATATCTTCTAGACAGTCACTCTTTTGTTAATGCGTGACAACTGACACCAACCATCGAGTGGATAAACCAAGTAAAGCCTAGTCAAATAGTCTTTAGGGTACATTGAAAAAAAAGCCTTAAAAAAAAAGTTCTTCCTAAATGGATTTAATGTAATTCGCCAATGAAGTATCCTCCAACACATAATAAAAATTAGACATAAAATGAAAGAACCAGGAGATAGGAAAATGTATAGTTTGATGAAAATTCAAAGTGTACGTTACATTCAAAATGAGCAGTCATACAATTCCCATATGACATAAAGATCAAAATAGTATGGCTAATTTTGCTTCTATTTTTTTTAAGATAGTGTGTTTATGGGACTGCAAATAGTATTTACTAAAAATCATACTCAATGACAAATGTTTTGAACTGTCCTTCTTCATTGGAAAAACGGACATCTGACATGTTTTTATAGCATACACTGTATAGCATGAGAATAGCTAGACTATCTTTACACACACAAAAATTGTTCTTCAAAGATAAAATATGTCTGTTTTGGTTGAGAACCTGATTTCCTGTATTCTAATTTTAAATGATAAGCTTCTGCCTCCCAATGTCTTTTGGTTCTACCCGTGTGCAAACAGGAGTTTGGTGACATGGGGAGGCAACACGGGTAGTAAGAAGGCACATGTGTGCACACGGTGCGCGTGCCTATACTCTCAGTGGCACTGATATCTACTCATACATCTGCAGACACATACACAAGCACGCGCAATGCCAGAGAGCAGCATTTAAGTGACCTTTTGGATTTGCTGTGCTCTGCACATTATTTAATAACATGGGGCACAGATACCATGTGACCAGAAAGTGCTAGAACAGCATGGAAGGGGTTAATGTAGAACACATATAGGTAAATATTGTCAATTATTTTATTCAAGTGTTTGGAACTGAAACACGCAATCATCATTAAGTTTTCACAAAACGAGGCATCTGTCACTTGAAAAGAAAAAAATATTTCAGAAATATGTTTACAGAAATGTAAAAATATTAGGCATCAAGACAGATGTGAACATTTTCAGTTAACTTGTCTTGTCTGTCAGTCATCCTGTGAGCCGAAGATCTTACTGTACTCGCTCAGCATGAGCTCAGCGATCTGATTTTGGTATACCATGTGTACTGCCATGTTTCCCGTCTCATTTTCCGCACGAAGAAGGGTAGGTCCAAATACGATCCCCAAGCTTTGTGTGGACATGAGGTTCTTAGATGTTTTGGCCACTATCCTGTGGAGAGAGAAATAAAGAGATCTCATTGGAGTTTGCAGTGAATATATGGTTACCTTTGAATGATAAAGTCCTTTGTTCTTGAATTCTTTCTCTTTTTTAAATTACAATTTAAAGAAGAAAGGGAAAACAGTGACGAGCTTTGGTACAAAAGAGAATGCCGTGCAAGAACAAAACATTTCTAGTACAAGAAAAACAACCACCACCACACCATTTAGTTTTTACCTGTCACAGTTTGCTACACAGATATAGAACCTACGACTTTTCACGGAATGACAGATCACCTTGTCCAGCTTCCTGTCCTCACAGTCTGTGGTCATTCTAGGTGCTCAGTAAGTATTTGTAGAGTGAATGAATCAATACATGAGACTGTAACAACTACCGTGCACAGTTAACAGGATTTCACCTTTGAAATGCTTATGGGCAATGGGGGATGACAGGTGATACATGCATAAAATATAAAAGAAATGCAAACATAGAAAGAGGAGAACATGCATAATTAATGATAGAATGTAGACATGAGAACTGAGGAAAAAAGAAACTTTTAGTGACAAGAGTGAAAAAGCAGTCCTTGCAAATGTTAACTGTAGTCTATTGGTAGAGAAGGTATGTTCTGAGGCATTTAGGTATATGGAAAATTTCTGAGTGTCTCCACTCATTCTGGAAAGCCAGCTTTGCTCACACCTCAGTAAAAGACATAAGCCTCCAGCATTTGCCCAGGAAAAGAGTCCCGTTGTAATCAAATAAACCCTTTTGCTTTCGTGATGACTGTATAGAGAGCTTGAATTCCAACGACACATTAAGATGTAGTTTTATTAGTGGTTGCACTATACCTGCTCCAACACAGAACTCCTAAAAAATAAAATAAAGCCCCATCCTGTTAATTAGAGACTTAAAAAAAAAAGGCTTTGTCTTGCAACAGTGTCTCCTACTAAATTCAGCACTAGTGAGGTTTAGTGATGTTAAAGATATAGGAATAGCATAGGAAATACTAAACCCTGCACACCACTTGACATCTAACCCATGGCAAATGCGAGTGTAGAGAAGAAAGCAAGACAAATGAAGACTTTACAGAAGGTCTTGGGACTCAGATTTTGGCGGAGAACCTTGGTGTGCTGATCGGACTGTTGGAAGACACTTTCTGTTTGGCCTGTAAGGGCCTACGAGGTGCCGCACAGAGGACCCAGGAAGACTTCACTGCTCAGTTGCATCCCTTCACAAGCCTGAATCTCATAAGTACCACTTCAGAGACCAAGAGGCCCTGCCTTTCATTTCCTGAAAGACATCTAGAAGGGACAAAGCCACGAGCACACTGACTTGTGACTTCCACAACACAAGCTCACAGCCAGCACCACAGGCAGCACAATGTACTTACTGGGCCTATAGTCTAAGAGTCAAGTATTATTCTAAGCACATGGGGTTGTCATGGGTCAGAATAGACGCAGTGGCAACTGGTTTGTGTTTTGGGTATATTTTTCTAAGCACTTTGCTTCTTTTAATCCTTCTGTTATTAACCCCACTTTACAAATGGGAATACTGAGGCACAGAGTGGTTAAGTATCTGATGTCACACAGGGCTGAGGTTCAAGCCCAGGCAGCCAGCTTCCAAGGCCTGTTGAAGCATTATTGCCATGGTATCTGTTTTGCCTCCTGGGTTTCATAAATGGGATGATTTTTTCACTCCATCGTGCTCTGGAGGATTATAAAATTCTTCCATAAGAGGATCTGACTTTTTATTCTTCACTGTAGTTTTGTGATTGACAGTTTGGTTACAGATTTATTGTGGGCAAAATGACTCTAGAATTTGGACTAGATATTCAAGATATTCTGCCTCCCATTTTCACTTTGTCTTCTGTTTTAAACGAAGACTATTTGTACCTGTGAGTACCGTTGGCATGGCTACATTTCTGGAAAGGATCCTCATATTTTTAGAGTATCAGTGAGTTATCTGAGACTTCATTTTTAGTTTGCTTTGGAGTACAAGAAGCTATGTCACTTTGCTATTGTATTTACCAGAAGTCTGTTGAGTGATTTAGCATTCTCCTGCCTGAAGTCAGGGAAAATGAAGTAGGCCTTTGCATCCCTTCAACATGTTTATTTAACTTGGTTTAAGATTTCTCTTGAACCTCTTACAAATCTCCTTGTTATAAAAGCCATTCAGATTCACTGTGAAGGGGGGCAGAAGAAAAAAACAACAGGTTTTCCTTTTTTGGTTTTAAATTAATGTCTTTTGGTGATGCTAACTCCTTCATTGACTTCAGCACAATTGAAAAGTAATCATTACAGGAAACCATGGAGAGAGACAAACTAGCCAAACAATGATCTGAGTACCTGTTAGGTGAAAGTCGATGTCACAACTTTCTCCACTGGTAGGAAAGATCTAAAACATTGGCATTTATCTAGCAGAGAATGGAACTCAGGGGACACAAGGCATGGAGGAGAGTACAGCAAGTATGAAAATCACTCACCAAGTCAGGGAGTGTTGGCCAACAGGAGAGTAGAAAGGTAGTAGGACTGAGGTCGAGGAAGAATTACAGGGAAAAGGGATGATGCCAAGATAGATTGAGGACTAATGATATGTTTTATTATTTAACAAAGGATATAATTTCAAGGGAGCCCTAGCAGTGCAGTGATTAAGAGCTATAGCATGCTACAGTTGCTAACCAAAAGGCTGGCAGTTCAAATCCATCAGCTGCTCCTTAGAGACCCTATAGGGCAGTTCTACTCTGTCCTATAGGGTCGCTATCACTGACTCCATTCAAGGACAAGTTTGGTTTTTCGGTTTATAATTTCAGTGGAGCCCTGGTGGCACCACAGTTAAACACTTGGCTACTAACTAAAAAGCTTGGTGGTTTGAGCTTACCAGCTGTTCCATGGGAGAAAAACATGGCCATCTTCTTCTGTAAAGATTTACAGCCTTGAAAACCCCATGGGGTACTTCAATCCTGTCCTGTAGGTTTACATGAGTCAGGAATGATGTGACAGCACACACCAACAACATAATTTCAGTGGATAGCTGGAGGAGTGAAATATGGGATAGCTGGAAGCCACAGCTGAGGCGTACTCTTGAAAGGGAGGCTAGTGATCACGGAGGCCAGTGAGCTGATTGGCTGGGGACAGCACTGGCTGTCAGGAGGATGTGATGGGAGAAGATGGATTTATAGCCTCTGGAGGAGTTCAGGTGAGTGGAGGGTAACCCAGTATTTTGGTGGCTCCCAGAGAAATGCAACTAGTATGACACAGGCCAGCAGAGGAGAACAAAAAGCTGAATGAGCCTAGACTATTTTTTCATTTGCCAAGAATTCTTTATATTCCTGCTCAGCTGGATCTTTAGAATCCAGGGCCAGGCTAAATATAGAGAAGGAGTTCAACTCTGAGTTAAAAGAGTATTAACAGCAGGACCATCACCTGTCTGTTAGTCTGTGGTGCTGTACTGACTCGAGTGTTACTAAGATGTTGTTGGAAGCTATGCTATCAATATTTCAAATCCCAACACAGTCATCCATGGGGCTAGGTTTCAGTGATGCTTCTAGACTAAAAGAGACTAGGAAGAAGTAGAAGAAAGGTCTAGTGATCCACTTCTGAAAATTAAACCAAATCAAACTCATTTCCTTCCTTGCCGTTGAGTTGATTCCAACTGGCTGGTAGGGTTTATTAGATTTCTAAGGTTGGTAGAGTCAAATGGTCCATCTTTTAGTTAGCAGTCAAGCTTTTTACCATTGTAGCACCAGGACTCTTTCTGAAAGTTAGCCAGTGATCCTCCTGTGGGTCACAATAGATTACTGTCTGACATAGTACTAGAAGATGGGCTCCCTAGTTGGAAAACACTCAAAATCCACGGTGGCTGTAAGAGTGGAGCTGAGCATAGCAATGATCATGACCATGATCTTGGACTGGTCAGTGGGATCTGATGGCAGTGAATGACAGGAGGAAGGCACGGAGGTACATCAGGTGTAAGATTTCTCAGTCTTAGCTGGTGTGTTCCACAAGGGTGCTCCTGTCATCGGTTTTTATTTCTTAAATTTCCTGTGGACAAATTTTCATTTTGTACTTTTCTACTTGTGTGAATATAAAACATTAATATTGTCTAAAAACTTGCATTTTTGGTGTCTCTGAAAAATTTCCATTTGATTTTTTACCCATGAGTGGCTTAAGATAATCTTGTTATAAGTAAATTTTATTAAATAATACAAAGCTTGTATTCTCATTGTACTTACAATATGCAGCTTAGGTTTTCTTAACAGTTTGGAATTTTTCCCTAAACTAGGAAAGTCAAGTTACCTGTAATAGCTTTTAGAAAAATCAAATACAGTTAAGTGAAGAAAATGCGGATGTGTGTTATATGGGCACATGGTATTTTGTTTATTCAAACAATTATACGATGTGCTGCCTGTTAGTTGCTGAGGATTTGGTTCTGGCTCACGACAACTGCCTGCATTACAGAGTAGAACTGCTCTGTGAGGTCTTCTGGGATGCAGGCTTTACAGGAGTTGACTGCCAGGCTTTTCTTGTGCAGCACTACCAGGTGGATTCCAACCATCAACCTCTAGGTAACTGCAAGCCATATGCACCACCCAGAGACCTTGTGTGCATATAAACACACATACACGCATGCATGTTTTTATTTATTTAGTTTTTAGTTTTAAGTTGGTAGCATACGTTCTGAATATTCACCGGAATATTCACCCAACAGTAGTTGGTGTGTTGAGAAATCAATAAATCATTAGCTAAGAATAGACGCTGAGGGTGGAGGCCAACTTGAGGTAGGTTCACCAACTACCAAAAGTGTTTTATCTACATAGGCAAATATATTCTTATATCAAAGCCTAAACTGTGTTAGATTCTTTCCTAATAGACAATAGTGATAGACTTTTCTAGCAACAAAAGCCCCAACTGAGGATGTCTGGGAAACTCTATAAACTTCATGATACGTATGTTAAGTAATTTCACATATCATTCCTCTATCATTAGACTTCCCCTATCATTAGACTGCTAAAGGGTAATGTGGTCAGCTCGAGACTACAGTGGGAGTCAATCAGACTACACTGTTAATAAAAAAACTTAATACTATGCTGAAAAATTATTTAAATTTCAGAGTTTTAACAAAACTTACTGGTATCATAATTTCTATTCACACTAAGGCGACCAGCTGAACATAGCAAGTCCCATTATCACTGAAGCCTTCAACTGTTAAAACATACATAGAAGAGAAAGACAGCTATTGGAAGAAATAAAAGCTCTCTAAGGAAAAAAGAGAACTCAGTGTAGTATTTAAGATGGAACAAATTTCCAAAACAATAATAGTTGCACTTCCAGTAGCTTAAGCAGCAGTTGAGTTACATCGTTGGGTGGAAAAATCTGATTCAGAAAGCAAATATTTTTTTACTATGGGCTTAGCGGTGACTTCCAAACAGTTTTCATTAAAGTATGTTCTGCAAAACAGTATTTCTATGAGCCTTACACACATGCGCACACATGCACAATATTCCAAGCTAAAATAAGGTTTGAAGATAAGCGTGTATTATTTTCCCTTCTTGGAAATTCACAGTGCACGATAGCATAAAAAAGGCTCTGAAAATTCCTGCAGGGACCAAAAAAAAAAAAAAAAACCTGGTAAACTTTGTAATCTCTTCCCTAATTTACTTGAACATTGAGTTCCTTCCCTGAGCAAAGTTTTTCTATCAAGAGCTGAATAAAGTGATATACAGTTTACAACATAAAAGAGAGATGAAATGCCAGAGCTACTTTTTGTTAGGCCCAAATGGAAGAAGCAATGATCCATCAATTTGAGATTATTTTAGAAACAATCTATTACCCAGTGCTACAGATGTTAGACCCCAGACAGAAAAATCATCGTAGCCTTATGCTGGGTAAGTTATTTCCAAAAGTGAGCTGAATTGCTAACTCTAAGAAATTTCTTAGTTGAGTCAAATCACAGCCAAATCACTCTAAATGAAAGAGAATTTTACTATAAAACCAAGAATTAATGCTGAATTAAGAAGACCAAAGCATCTAATAATAGTCCGGCTCCAAACAGATACATGAATGCAAACTTCCTTTTAAATCTGTGCTTTGCTGTTACCATAGTGACTTGCAAAAGAAGTTGAAAGCCAGATAATTGCCCGCAGGACAGCGCTCGTGGAGGTGTGTTAGAATCCAGCCCCCTCGTCTGTGGAATGGTCTGATTTTCCAACACATGCCCAACTTTAGAATGATTTTGACTTGAATGGGGAAAGTGCGGTGGCAAATATATTCCTGCCATCAGGTCACACCTGGCTTGCAAAATAGAGCTTATCCCTTGCATGTAAAAATGTTAATTTTGACTTTGGCCACTTAACTGAAGAGAGGCTGTTAAAAATAGAATACCAAATTTTCAATATGCTCAACTTATGTTTCTCATGTGCTCTAACTATTTTGGGGGGAATCCATGCTAACCATATGCTTACCTACCCTCAATCTGCATAAACTGTATTGCTGTTTATACTGGCCCTTTTATATGATTGGGGACTTAGAAGATGTTCTACTTTGTCCCTTAAAGTCACGATGATGTGTCAGAAAAAAATCTCACATATTGCAGAAGAGCACTCACAAATGTGTTTGCATTTAATATGAATATATTTCAAGGTGGTCGTTTTCATAATTCTGTAAATTTTACATGTCAGTGTAGATGTCAATTGGTATAAACTAATTTCAAGTCTTCAGTTTAACATCTAAAGCTTTCTATCCTTATTTTTCAAAATAGCTATCACCCTAATGGAAATTATAGCTATATCATGACATTTCTGCTTTTAAATAACATTTAAAACCCTGTATATATAATCCTATTAAAGCACATTATAGAAAGGGGGTTTATGCAGCAATTGTATTCAACACGGCATGATTCTCTGCATGTGCTGAACGCTCTCTTTGTATTGATTTCAATGCAGGACATCAAATCATTGTCAGTTATTCACTTATCTCGTATTGTTATTGATTGGACAGTACAGAAACCTGTCAGCACTGAGTTGATTCCAACTCATAGCGACCTTATAGAGATATGCCAAAATATCTTTGAGGTCTTATTCAGAATATCTGAGAACTGGTAAAGTGAAAAAAAAAAAAAAAAAGAATGTCCCAAAGGTTTCAATTTACAGACTTATTTCTAATCAGAGTATGTGTTTTGTAAGGTAACATCAATCACAGAAAAATCTGATACCATAGCCAATCCTCTTATACAGTAAATAATACCAAAAAGGGACATTAGCAACACATTTTTTTTAAGTACTTAAGAACGAAGCAAAACAAACCTGTTGTCGTTGAGTCAATTCTGACTCAGGGCAACTCCACATGTTGCAGAGTAGAACTGCATTCTGTAGGGTTCTCAACAACTTCAATCTTACGAAAGTCGATTGCCAGGCCTTTTTCTGTAGCACTGCTGGGTGGATCTGAATTGTCACCCTTTTGGTTAGCAACCAAGTGCAAGCCATTTGCACCATCCAGGGAACTGGCGAGTGTCTAGTATGTGACCATCACTGTGCTTCAAATATATCACAGTTTTCCACATGAGACTCAAAGATTAACTTTCATTTCTTTTTTTTTCTGATTGTAAATAATACATTTTATTACGGAAGGGAGTGGTGACGTGATTAAGAGCTATGGCTGATAACCAAAAGGTTGGAAAATTTCAAAAATTTAGAAAAGCAAAAGAAAATTAAAAACAAGCAAATATGATGACTGCAACTCACTGTTACCACTTAATCATTCATAAAAATCTATTGAGCACCCACTGTGTGCTGGATACTGTTTTAGATGCTGGAGATAGTACAGTGAGCAAACAGTCAAAGTCCCTTCCCCTATGAAGCTTACATTCTTGTGTAGGCAACTGCAAACAGTATGCTGATCAATACATACTGTGAAGCCAGGCACTAAAGCATTTCTAGAAAAACTGAGAAGAGAAAGCAGTAGGTCTTCTGCTAACCTTGGGAAACTTGGAAAAAATACCAATTGCCCAGATTCCACACCTGGAATTTTCTCATTTAAATAGTATTGGCAGAACCTGGCTAATGGTATTTTAAATAGCCCCCTGTCATGAATTGAATTGTGTACCCCACAGACACATGTATAATTTGGCTAGGTCATGATTCCTAGCATTGTATGACTGCCAATCATTTTGTCACCATATGTAATATTCCTATAATGTGGGACAGAAGTCAGTTATGCTGCTGAGGCAGGACTCAATCTTCAAGATCAGATTGTGTTTTGAAGCCATCTTTTTTGAGATATAAAAGAGAGAGCAGTGAGCAGAGGACTTGATACCACCAAGAAAGCAGTGCTGGAAGCAGAGCTGGCCCCTTAGATTGGAGGTTCCTGTACTGGGAGGCTCCCAGACCACTCTAGGGATGATACACAACAAAAAACTCCCTTTACAACTAAGAGAGAAAGACTTCCCATTGAGCTGATGCCTGTATTTGGACTTGTAGTCTACTAGCCTGTGAGAAAATAAATTTCTTTGTTAAAACCACTCACTTGTAGTATTATAATGGAAATCCTGGTGAGGTAATGGTTAAGTGCTATGTCTGCTTGCTGTTCAAATCCACCAGTCACTACTTGAAAACTGTATGGAGCAATTCTGCTCTGTCCTAGGGTCACTATGAGTTGAAATCGACTTGATGGCAGTGGCTTCTTCTTTTTTTTTTTTTGCCTTTTGTGGTAGTATATAGCAGCACTCCATGACTAAGACAGCCCCCACAGCCACAATTCTAATTAGCAGAAGGTGTGAGAAGTGCTATGCTGTAACTGGCAGGATACTCAGGGAAGGACTCTCTGAAGAAGGCACATTTAAGCAGAGACTGGCCTAAGTGCATATATCAGGAGAAGAGGAGTTCCAGGAGGAGAATAGCACGCCCATAAACCCAGTGGTGACTGTGTGCTTGGTGGTTCTAGGAATAGAGAGACCATGGAGTAAGGGGAAAGAGGTAAGAGAGGCTGTGATGGGACTTGTGAATCATGATAAGAATCTGAGATTTAATTTTAAGGGTGGATGGGAACCCATTTTTGAGTTTTGAGCAGGAGAGTGCCAATGGCAGCATTTAGGTGATATAACTGTATATATATATATATATATATATATATATGTGTGTGTGTGTGCACATATATATAAAATATATGTATATATATGATATATATGTATATAAAATACATAAACAAATGAACCAAAAAAAACCCCAAACCAAAAAACCTACTTCCATCAAGTCGACTCTGACTCATAGTAACCACATAGGACAGAGGAGACCTGCCTCATAGAGTTTCCAAGGAGTGCCCGGAGGACCCGTTTGGTTAGCAGACAGCAGTTACCACACCACCAGCATATCTGTACATACATATATTGAGAAATACTGTTATTCCATATCCAGCATTCCTCACTTCTATCATGAGCAATTCTCATATTTTAAGTATGTGTCTTAGTTATTTAGTACTGTTACAACAGAAATGCCATTTAAATGGATGGATTTAACAAACAGAAATTTGTCTCCTCATAGTTAAAAAAAAAACAAAGCAACAAACCCTCTGCTGTGGAGGTGGGTGTGACTCAGTGACCTAGAGGTCAGAGCAGTACTGCCCCATAGAGTTACCAAGGAGTGCCTGGTGGGTTCTGATTGCCTGCCTTTTGGTTAGAAGGCATAACACTTAACCCACTATGCCACCAGGGTTTCCCCTCATGGTTTAGGAGACTAGAAATCTGAATTCAAAGTGCTGGCTCTGGGGGAAGGCTTTCTCTCTGTCAAGGTTTAGAGGGATGTCCGTGTCTGTTCTGCAGTGGCACTACTGGGACGGTGTGGTGGTGTGGACTGCACTCTCTAACACTGTTAGAGAATGTGACACCAAAATGATTGTAGGGCAGTACCAGCGACAGTGGCGGTGGGTTGGCTAGTGGCAACTGGGAGACGAGCTGCCAAGGCTGCGGCTTCAACCACCGCTCCTCCTGCCGTCATCCCACCAGTCACTAGTGCTGGTGTCACCCAGTGTGATTAACTTGTCACTGCACCATTTCCCTCATCCTGGCCCCGCTTCTCTGGCTCCAGTGTCACTGAACAATCAAGTGGCAGGGCAGCCTGGTGGAGAGGTTCAAGTGGCAGGGCAGCGTGGTGGAGAGCTGGGTCTCTGCATTGGCCAATGGGAGAGGGCATGGGCTGAGAGGAGATGCTGAAGGCTGTGGTGTTGTGGCGGTGCAGAGCCGGGCCAGCCGGGCAAGGATATGAGGTACAGCAATTGGCCCTGCGGGACCAGGTGCCCCGCCCACCACGGGAGTCTTCCCCGCCAGCCACCACTCAGCCCGGGCATTGTGGGTGGCGTCACGAGTTACTGCACCTGGCAGACGCCAACACTAATGACGCCCCTACTTTTCTGAGCTTCTGCTCCTAGGCAGTCGTCATGAGGCTCAGCATCTCTTTTCCCCCATCTCTCCTTGTTATCTTGATTCTCTTTTATATCTCAAAAGACATGAACACAAGATACACCCTACCTGATCCTGTCTCACTAACGTAACAAAGACAACCCATCGCCAAACAGGATTACAACCATGGGCATAAACCAAATCAAACCTACTGCCATTGAGCCCAGATTGTGACTCACAGTGATCTTCCAGGACAGAGCTGAACTGCCCCATAAGGTTTATAAGTCTGTAAATCTGTTTTGGAAGCAGACTGTCACATCTTTCTCTCAAATATATATGATGTATATATTTGGGGGACACAATTCAATCCATAACCAGTATGTAATATACATTATTTAGGCATTACCTTATTATAGGCACACCCTGTCATTGGTTACAAATGTTTTTCCATATAAACTTTTTCCATATTTTGGAGTATTTCCTTAGGCAGCGGTTCTCAACCAGGGGCTATTTTGTCCCCAAGGAGTATAAGACAGTTTTGATTGTCATAACTACTGGGTTCTACTGGTATCTAGCAGGCAGAAGGCAGCAATGCTGATAAACAGATAAACACCATATGATGCCCAGGACAGTTCCCACCAAGAAGAAAGTTTACTGAGTTCAAAAACGTGAATAGTGTTGATGTTGAGAAACATTGCTTTAAGGAAAAACAATAGAAATGTAGGAATTAGATCAGTGGTTTTCAAACTTCAGGGTTTATGGGAATCACTTGTAGGGATTATTAAAACACACATTTTGGGCTCTACTCCCAGATTTCTGATTCAGTTAGTCTAGAGAAGGGCCTTAGAGTTCGCATTTCTCACATCATCCAGGCACCACACTTGGAGAACCACTGCACTAGATCATTAATTTACAAGGTTTTTTTGGCTTGTTTGTTTGTCTTTTTCCCTTTAAAAACATGATGACTTGTGGGAGGGCTTACTTCCTGTTAGCTTTTATTATTACTGGGCATTGTTATTTAAAAAAATAATTGCCAATTTGGTAGGTGAAAATGATCTGTCATTCTTTGAACTTGGAATTCTTTGATTTTAGGAGATGGGAAAGAGGTTAAAAAAACAGCCAAGTGTACCTTCTGTGAATTTCTCTTACTCCTTTCCCTATTGAGAGAATACAATTTTGTTTAATCCTTTTCATTTTTTATAATGAAACTAATGCACAGTCTTTGGAAAGAAAAAGTGCTAACCAGAGTATCTATAGCTAAAGGGGAAAACTGCCTCTCTTCCAAGTTGAACTCCTTCATACTAAGCACAATTAAACAAAGGATGTTTCCTCCGGATGTTTTTCTGCCTATTCATCTATCCATCTACCTATTTTTCTGGTATACAATACATCTTGTTTATATACAATGTATATATTTTTTCAAAAAAAATCAAAGATGTTAGTAAAATACATGATTTACCACAATTTTGCCTGTTTAACTACGTACGAGGGCTGAAAATTATGGTCAACAACTCATCCTAGAAAAAGCACTCCATACCTCACTGCTGAATATCACTAGGGTCACCTTCAAAGTACTTCCTTTGGAAAGCTATGCACTGACACCTGTACCTAGTCCTCCCTTCAAAGCAATTTTTGGAACTCTTTCTGGAATGGCCATCAGAGCTGTCTTTGTATTACCCTTGATGTTCTGAATGTCATCAAAATGTCTTCCTTTCAATATTTTCTTTATCTTTGATAAAGAAAAAAGTCACTGGGGGCCAGATTAGTTGAGTAGGTAGGGTGTTCCAACACAGTTATTTGTTTACTGGGTAAAAACTCCCTCACAGGCAACTATACAATGAAGTTTGCAAACTTGCCACCATGCACAGTGGCCATTCCAGAAAGAGTTCCAAAATTATATTAACATACAATTCTATTATATTTTAGGCTTGTTTTTCCTCCCCTTATTAGTTTTGTTTTTAGCAATGAGGTAGGTAGCATTTAGAACAACTAAGTTCACGGACTTAGTTGATAGAACTTTGCATCATGGTCATGTTTCCAGGTCAGCATATTTAAAAGCATCTCATTCATTTAAAAAAGTTCATACATTTCATACATAAGCACCTTAATTTATTTAACCATTCCCTTACTGGTGAACCTTTTTTGTTATCATAAACAAAGCTACACTGAACATCCGTCTATCTACGTACATACCTACCTGGTTTATATCTGTAGCCAAGCAAAGTGCCGTCAAGTTGGATCCTAAGCTTTTTGTTTATTAAGAAGAATAACTTGTCATTTTTGTTGCACATGTTGTCACTAACTCTTTAACTCCTTAATTTTATTTGTTTATGTTTTTATGTGGTTTCTATGGTTTCTATGGTTTTTGTGTGGTTTATATATTTCTCACTATTTCATTTGTAAATTAAGTCAGTGCTTTTAGTATTATAAAATTCATCCATTTAAAAGGAAATTACACAAATACCATCTTTTTTCCAGATTTTAGCAATTTTTAAAAATATAACCTCTAATTCATCTTAAGTGTATAGTATGTGAAACGTAATGATAAGCTAAATTTATTGTTTTCCTCACAGGTAACTTATTTTCTCAGTAACATTTATGAAATAAACCTCCACTTCCCAGTGGTTTAGGGTGCTATCGCTTTCACACAGTTTCACACACTCGCACATGTGTACCCATCTGGTATATCTTTACTTGGATGCTGACTTCTATGTGTATTTTGAACCAGTATTTTACTGTTTAGATTATTATGATTATACCTTAGGGCTGTTTTTCTTCCTCTTTTTAATTTTTTTTAGAACTTAAAGAAAAACTTTAGCTCAACTTGCTGATGCACAAAATGCGTCTGAAAAACACTGAATAATCTGTTCAAGGCCATGTAGTAAATGACAGACCATAGATTAAGATGCAGATCTTTTTCACTCTGGGATATAAATATTCTTTCCACAAGTAACAAGAATTCTGACTGTGAAATCAATGGTGAGGACTAAAGCCTGATAAGATTTGAGAGAGAGGTTAGCCAGAGAGTTAGCAAGACGTCTTGGTGACATATTTTGAATTTTTTTTTTTAATCACTTAGTTCTTATCCAGGCACCTTGATGGTGTGCTGGTTAAGTGCTCAGCTGCTAACCAGAGTGTCTGGCGTCTGAATCCACTAACCACTCCACAGGAGAAAGATACAGCAGTTGGTTTCCATAACGATTAAAGCATTGGAAACCCTACGAGGTGGTTCTACTCTGTCCTACATGATCTCTAAGTGTTGGAATCGATTCAACAAGAATGGGAATTCATATCCAGGGTCATATCTGCATAGGTGAGAAGGGCATTCAGATGGGATGAAAATCAGATTATTATATGTTACCTTTTTCTCTAAAGTCACACAGCTTTTTCAGTTTCTGAAAGTATTTGTTTGTCATTAAGAGTGGAAATGCAGTGTCATGGATTGAAGTTTTGTCCCCCCCAAAAATGTGTGGGGCATTTGGGCTAGACTATGGCGCTTGGTATTGTGTGACGTTCTTGTGTGTTGTAAACACTGCCTCTGTGAGGTTAATAATAGAGGATGGATCCTAGTTGTGTTGATGGGGAAGGACAAAATGTGTAAGATTGTACTGAACCTAGAAGCAATCTCTTGAGATACGAAAGAAAGAAGCTAGCAGAGAGAGTTGGGGACTTCACACTACCAGGAAGCAGTTCTGGGAGCAGAGCTCATCCTTTGGAAAAGGACTCAGGGTCCCTGCACCTTTGAAGTTCCCTGTCCAGGGGAAGACTGACAACAAAGATCTTCCTTCAGAGCCAGTAGAGAAAGGCTCCCCCTGGAGCTGATACTTGAATTTGGACTTGTAGCCTACTGGGATGTGACAGAATAAAATTTCTTACAGAAATACCACTTTGTGGTATTTCTGGTAGAGCAGGACTAGATGATTAAGACATGCTGTATTAGTGAAATGACTGAATTTTAGCAATGACTTCCCTCAGGTGTTTTCCCTTAGGCTTTAAAATGTTTTTGGCCATGTACTTATGAACATCTTAGCAGTGAAAGATGTTCTCATTTTCCACAGTTGCTGGCTTAATGGAGACTGGATAAACTTGGAGAGTATACAGCCTGCACACGCTATCTGAGGTTCACCTTTCAGCCGAGCCGAAGACTGGACCAGCCCATAAAACAAAGCACGACTCAAGGGGTACATCAGCCCAGAGGCAAGGGCCAGAAGGCAAGAGTGGACAGGAAAGCCAGCAATTGGTAACCCAAGGTTAAAGAGGGAGAGTATTGGCTTGTTGTGGGATTGTTAACCACTGTCATAAAACAATATGTGTACTGACTGTTTAATGAGACACTAGTTTGTTCTGTAACCCTTCATCTAAAGTACCATAAAAAAAGAAAAATATATATACATCACAAAACATTCACCAACACTTTCTACATACATAATTCAGTGACACTCATTACATTCTCCAAACAGTGGCATCATTCTTAAGGTGGCGAATGGGTGTGAAGAAGAAATCTTAATTTTTAATTCTCTGAGCTCTGCTGATATACCAATAACTGCTGGTAATATCATCATCCTGGGAAGACATTCCTTAGATTTAGTAGAAAAAGGCTAGGAAATACATTACATGCTAGGAATATTTTTAGAAAGAATACAATATTAAGACTGTCATTATTCTCCACCTGAATTCACTAAATAAGGCAGTTAAAAAAAGCAGTATATGCTAGCCACATTTTCACAGAATGTTGAGTGTAGCACGTGGATCAGCATTAATTAAGTCAAGCAGAATTATGCACCAGATTGTAATATATTAGTAGAAAATACAGAACTACTTAAATATTTGCATTGTAATACTAGATAAAACTAAAAGGGATGTGTGTGTGTGTGTGTGTGTGTGTGTGTGTATAGTGTTCATTTTATTTTCCTTTTCATACAGGTAAGGAGAACTTCCATTTCACTTCTCAGTAAAGGTATCTATATAACATAATGTATTGGCTTGCTGGGAGTGAAGAGGATTAGAAATACTGATGACCATCAAAGATTGCAGACTTCACTGTGGATTATACACTAACATCAAGCATGGACCAGTACGCAACATCACGATGAATGGAGAAAAGACTGAACTTGTCAAACATTTCATTTTACTTGGTTCTACAATCAACACCCATGGACAGAAGTCAAGAAATCAAAAAATGCATTGCATTGGGAAAATCTGCTGCAAAAGACCTCTTTAAAGTGTTGAAAAGTAAAGATGTTACCTTGAAGACTAAGGTGTGCCTGATTCAAGCCATGGTGTCTTCAATCACATCATACGCATGTGAAATTGTCTCAGTCCATCTTCTTGAGGGTCTTCCTCTTTTTCACTGACCCTCCACTCTACCAAGCATGATGTCCTTCTCCAGGGACTGATCCCTCCTGACAACATGTGCAAAATATGTAAGATGCAGTCTCACCATCCTTGCTGGACAAGGAATAAGGAAGACAGAAGAACTGACATCTTCGAATTACGGTGTTAGAGAAGAATACTCTATATACCATGGACTGCCAAAAGATCAGATAGGTCTGTGCTGGAAAAAGTACAACTAGAGGGATCCATGGAAGCAAGGATGGTGAGCCTGCATGGTATATACTTTGGACATGTTGTTAGGAAGGATCAATCCCTGGAGAAGGACATCATGGTTGGTTAGAGTGGAGGATCAAAGAAGAAGACAAAAACCCTCAAGAAAGATGGATTGACACAGTGTCTGCAACAATGGACTTAAGCATAAAAACTATTGCAGATTTGGTGTAGGATCGGGCAGTATTTGGTTCTGTCGAGCATTTAAAGTCACTATGAGTTGAAACTGACTCGATGACACCTAACAACAAGGTATAACATCTTTAATAGTTTCATTGAAAATTGTGTCTTTGCTTAAACAGTCCCAGAATAGCTAAAAGAGAATCAGGTGCAGTTTGGGTGTCATCATTCAGTCTTACACACTTTATTTTACTTTCTGAGGAAAAATAAAATTTAGAAACTTTCTGTGGTAATTTGTCTTTAAGAGTGGCAAAGTAATCAGGAGGGCATCAAGGTGGAGGTGCCCTGTACAGTGACACTTGCCAGGACTGAGGAGTACATTCAGTCTGGAGAAAAAGGTGGTTAGGTGGATGCAAATATTTAAGAAACTAGGATGCAGAAGAAAACTAAAATTTCTTCTTATAAACTTAGTTACTGGAACCTTTCCAGAAGCTGATTTCACCTCTTTCTGAAGAGTTAAACCCAAAAGCCAAAAACCAAACCAAGGAGCTGACTCTGACTCATAGCGACCCTACTGGACAGAACAGAAATGTCCCCACAGGGTTTCCAAAAAGCTGCTGGTAGCTTCGAACTATCTACCTTTTGGCAAGCAACTGAGCTCTTTAACCACTGCACCACCAGGGCTCCCCTGAAGAATTAGCACTGTGAAAATAGAAGTGGCTACTTCAAAAGAGTAATGCATTCACACTTAGCAGAGAAAATCACTCATAGTGACCCTATCGGACAGAGTAGAACTGCCCCGTAGAGTCTGCAAGGGAGTACCTGGAGAATCTGAACTGCCGAAATTTTGGTTAGCAGCTGTAGCATTTACCCACTATACCACGAGAGTTTCCTTAGGAAGTAAGTCAAAATAAGAAAAAAAAGTCCCTTATACTTCTCATTTAGGTATTATCACTATCTGTAATCAATTCATGTGTCGCAACCACAGAGAATCTAACTGTGGTGACGGTGGGCTGAATTTTAAACACTTTGAATGTGATTCTGTTAGGCTGGATTATAGAAACCGACTGCTCTGCAGAAAAGCTGCAGTTTGGAACCTCAGCTTCTCGAGGTCTCACTTGCCATGCAGTGGCCATGTGGTCTCAGACAGGCCTCACCTGTCCTCCGAGCTTCTAATTTTGTATCTAGAAAGTGAGGTTAATGATAAAAGTGACGGCAGGCTTGTTTTGAAGATTACATTAAAACAAACAAACAAAAACAGTGAAATTACTTTGTAAACTACGAAAACATTAGTTTTTATTATTGTTATCTTCTAAATGAGGAGAAGATGGGTCAGGGAGATTAGGACTCACTGGTTTTCTACCCTGGCTGGAACCCTAGTGGACCTGTGGTTAGGAGCTGAGTTGGCTAAGCAGAAGGTTGTCAGTTTAAATCCATCAGCCGCTCCTTGGAAACTGCGTGGAGCAGTTCTACTCCTTCTTACCAGGGTGCTGTAAGTTGGAGCCGAGACCAAGGCAATGAGTTTATTTTTATTTTTCTCTCCTCGCCTGGGTCTAGAGCTTTTTAAAAAGGAAAGAGCTTATACAAATACTGATTTGGTAGTCCAGAGTGGAGACCCAGTCTTCTTAATACCTGAAAAGCTTCACAGGTGTCTCTGATGCATAACCAAGGTTGAGGGATTCTTAGTTAAACGACCTGTCCACATTCACATAGCTAATTAAGTCAGAGAGTTGAGGCTCAAATTCCATGTGTCTCTAGAGTTTATCCATATTACTCATGCTGAATTTTCATTCTTATACATCTTAATGTAATGTGTTCACCATAAAGTATAATAACAGAGAGAAAAGGGATTTTGATTGAAATTCATTACATAAACATGATGTACTATGGTTATTAAATTTAAGTCATTACTTCTGTCCCTTAGAAGTCAGCCAAATGACTTTTGTGTTGTCAGTGAGTAAGGGGATAAAAATTTGTAGGTAAAATAAGATATAGTTAAGATTCTATGAACCAAGCAGAAATTAAACAATGTGACCCCAAGTTGGAAGACTGTAAGCAAACACAAAAGGAAACCTTTAAGGGAAATCTAAAAAGAGTACTGTACTGTTACCCTATCTTAAACACACAAACACATCGACTTAAATTGGCATCAGGAGGGAAGGGACAGGATAAAGACAAGCAGAAAGATAAATAGAGAAATGAAGATCATTGTAGTGTGATCATGACTGGGCCATTCGTATTTCTCATATAGCCAGGAAGCAATTCCTTACTTACTGGAAGACATGACCTTTAAATGTTCCTTACCTGCAAAAGATAAATATTCTAGATGCTGACTGTGAGCTTGTGGAGTCATCTGTCCTGCCTGCTCTTCGACTGGAGGCTACTGCAGGCAGAAGGCAAACTGCACTAGCAAATGTGTTACTTATTCTTTACATCTGCAGACTTCAGGGTAAGCTGTCATTGACAGCTCCCTGATTTCCTTAATACAGCAAATCTTTAATCAGTCTAGATACGTTCAAATGTGATTTTTGCAGTGAATTGACCTGAGCTGAGTACTTGAGTTGAAATGCGTATTTTTCCCCCTCAAAAGCTGACTTGTAGGGGGGAAAGAATCAGATATTCTACGATATACTTTGCCTTAGTGACAAGATGTTTTGGAGGAAATCATCCAAGCTTGAAATAAAATCTTTATTGAAAGTAATTCTACATTCATGCCAGTCAGATACATCGTCGGATTAGAACGGATATCCCAGGGGAAAACTACAGTCTGTGCACCAGACAGAGTTGATTATTTGGACCTCCTGTCAGTCCTTAACTTCCTGACAACGGCGGCAGCATTCGCGGCCGCTATGACTCTGTTTTCATCTTTATTTTGAGAGAAAGTTAATACACTTCACCTTAACTATGCCAAATGTACTAGAAAATAACTCAGTAATAAGATATATGCCCGCCTACTAAGTGATATCTGTATGTAGAGAACATTTAGCTGTGCATTTTAAGGAAACACGTACAAATAGGAAACAACTGACAGATACTGTGAATATTTTTTCTGCTTGAACTTCTAAAGCATCTGGGCACAGCCAGTTTGTGCTGCCTTACAACCAATACGTATACGTAACCATGGGGCCAACTAAATGGCTTTCACTGCAAATTTCCTTCATATGGAAGGGTTGCCTCTTTTGCTTATCAGAGTAATTCACTTACCAATGTTATTTGGTGTCAACAAGAAAGGCATAGGTGTGCCAGGTGACATTTGATGCCACTTCAAGAATCAACAACAGCTCAGGATGTTACTCTTGAAAAGATAATAGAATTTCTTTGGAGATAGAATTAACACTATAATTGAAGAAGAGAGGAAAAAGCCCTAATTTCAAATTTGGAATCATATTCTGATTCTTTGTGGTGACAACACAGTGTTGTGGTTTTGGAGGAGAAAAAGATGCCATCCAAAAAAAGATGCTTGACAACAACCATTTGGATTTAAAAATGCAGCACTTAATTTCACAGCTCTCATTTTTGACTATATTTTCTAGAATTCCCTACTGTCATGTCACCAAAGAAATGAAGCCAGAGGGTGAAGTAGTCTTCAACTCAAGTTTAAGGTCAGAAATGACAGTTAAACATCATGTTGCAGTAAATTACAACATATTCTCCTAAACAAAGATGCATCAAGGTTGAAAATCTGCGTTCTAAGAGTCAGATTTCCTACCCTAAAAGTATATTGTTTAAAACAGATACTGACTGTCCTTCAATAGGTGAATAGATAAACAGTGGTATATTCATGCAACAAAATATTATTCGGTGATAAAAAGAAACAGCTATTAAACAGTGAAACTAAGTGGAAGAAATGTAAATAAGTATTGCTGAATGAAAGATGCCAATCTGAAAAAGTCAACTGTGTGACACTCTGGGAAAGACAAACCTGTAGAGACAGTGAAAAGTTCAGTGGTTGTTAAGTGGTTAGGAGAGAGGATGGGAGTGATGATGTGAGACAAAGAGGAGATTTTTAGAGGGAAAACCTCTGTATGATGCTGTCATGGTACGTATATGAGGTCTGATAATTACATTTGCGAACTCATTCTAGAAAAAGTGCTGCACACCTCATTGCTGAATATCACTACAGTCACCTTAGCTATACACTGACACTAGCACCTAGTCCACTCTTCAGAGCAGTTCTGAAACTCTTTCTGGAATGGCCATTGAGCATGGTGACAGTTCGCGAACTTAATTGCATAGCTGTCTGTGAGGGAGTTTTTACCCAGTAAACAAATAACTACATTGGAACACCCTCCCTACTCACCTGTTCTGGCCCCTAAAACCCTTTTTTCTTTACCCAAAGATAAAGGAAATATTGAAAAGAAGACATTTTGATGACATTCAGGACGTCAGGATAATACGACAGCTCGGATGGCCATTTCAGAAAGAGAGTTCCCAAACTGCTTTGAAGGGTAGACTAGGCGCTGGCATCAGTGCACAGCTTCCCAAGGGGAGTATTTTGAACATGACTGTAGTGACATTAAACAATGAGATTTATCACACTTAGAACAATTAAGTTTGTGGAATTGTCAGACCTCATATAACATTACCTATTTGTCCAGCACTAACAGAGCTGTACGGTACAGAGTGAACATTAATATAGATTATAGACTTTAGTTAATAATCAATCAATGAATCCATTGCCATTGAACCAAGTCCAACTAACACATCCCAATTTGTGTTACAGTAGAACCATGCTCCTGTCTTAGTTCTCTAGTGTGCCTGTAACAGAAACAGCACAAGTGGATGGCATTAACAAACAGAAATTTATTTTCTCCCAGTTTAGGAGATGAGGAGTCTGAATTGAGGGCACCAGCCCCAGAGGAAGGCTTACTTTCTCTGTTGGCTCTAGGGAAGTTCCTTGTCATCAATCTTCCCCTGCTCTAGGAGCTTTTCAGTGCAGCTACCCCTGGTCCAAAGAACACACTCCACTCCTGGCTCTTTTTGCTTGGTAGTAATGATGGTTTCCCTTGTCTCTCGCTTGATGTCTCTCTTTTTTTATCTTCAGATTGACTCAAGACAAAACATAATCCTACAGACTGTGTCCTGTCTCATGAAAATAACTGCCTCTGTTCCTTCCTCATTAACTTCACAGAGGCTACACATAGGAAAATTACATCAGTTCACAAAGTGGAGAACCACAGCAGGCAACACGGGGACTCAGGCCCCAGCCAAGTTGACACACATTTTTTGAGACACAATTCAATCCGTATGATTTTCAAATGCTAATTTTTCAGAAGTAGATTGGCAGGGCTTTCTTTGGAGGTGCATTTGAGTAGACTCTAACCTTCAATTCTTTGGTTAACAGCCGAGACCCAGGGGCTCTTTAACTGATAATAAGGCATCAATATTGGTTCAATTTTAACAAATGTACCACGCAAACATAAGATGTTAATAGTAGGGAAGATACCATGGGGGAGGGGCAGAGGAGGCTGGAGGTAAACAGGTATATGTGAAACACTTGTACCTTTTACTCAATTTTTTCTTATACCCTAAAATTGCTCTAAAAAAATGAAGTCTATTTTAATTGAAAAACACGTTTCAAAAAACAGTAAAAAATAAAGAAGTTGGGGATAGCAGACTGCATCTATTCAGAAGTCTCTTTCTTTGCTTACCTATCCTTATGGCTACATCTATTTGAATTTCTTTGCACTTAGATACTATTATTCTTATTTTCACATCTATGTCAATTACCATATGCAAAGCCATATTTAAGTGAGTCTGTACCAGCAAGCCTTTCAGAATCATATTCTGATCACTTCGTTACTTGCTTTCTTGGCATTTAAACATTCAGATTGTATTACATTGTTGTTGACATGTTTTATTTTTATCTCTAAATTATTTCATGCACATATGTTTTATCTCCTTCAATTAGACTGCAAAATCTTTGCATTTAGGTGGTGTGTTACCTTCAGCTTTCCTCTCATTTGCAGTGGAAAAGTTAGGCACTCCATGCCTTCTTGTTATTGCAAATAGTTTTGCTTTATGGGTGGCTGGTAGGTGAAGTTTCTCTTTGTCTGGCCACCTTTTGGCTCCAGGATAAAGGTATCCAGGTTAAACAGAAATAAGGTGCTCCCAAAGATTCTTGCTATCTACAGTAAGCACAAAGCTATACACAGGTATGCTTCTTAGTTGTTTTGTAAGGCCAGAAGGGGATAGCAAAATTTGAATGGCAGTAAAGGCACTGAGTCCTTTTTCTATATTATTCTTCCTTTCTTTTTCCTTTTTTGTTCTTCACGTTTGACTCTTTGAAAAAAAAATTACACAGGATGACTGGAGAATATAATTTGGAAATACAACAATATAATGTAACATTTCAGATGTTTTTGCCCTTATTCTTTTTCCTTTTGGAACAGACAATTCAGTAAGTGCAAAATATCACCTTCAGATGCTCTACTTTCAAAGGGTTTATGAGTTAGTGTGAAACTATACTAGGTTAAAGCATAGAAAATAGAACACAGGGGCTAGGGGATTTCTGTTGAAAAGTCTTGATTCCTTACAGCTAGTGCCCACATTATCCAAATGAGAAATAATTCACTTCAATGACCTATAGGATTGTGTGGAGATGCATGAGGCCAACAGACCTACAATTCCTTAGGAACCTGAAGAAACAGGGGATTCATTACGGAAGGTTTAGCTGCATTAGTGTATATCAGTTTAAATTATCAGAAAGGAAGATTTACTTGTTCAAGGAAATCAAAAGTTTGGTTTTCCCTCCCAGCTCTACTATTTAGTACCTGGAGGACTTTGGACAGAGTATCTGGATCCTCCTAACAGTTACTGGGCTCAGCTACTAATTGAAAGGTTAGAGGTTTGGGTCCAGCCCAACATATCTTGGAAGAAAGTTCTGGCAACCTACTCCCAAAACTCAGCCATTGAAAACTCTATGGGGCACAGTTTGATTCTGACACACTCAGGGTTGCCATGAACTGGAGTTGACTTAACAGCAACTGGTTAGGACTTCTGGCATTGACTTAGCCTTCTTCAGCTTCACTTTCCTCATCTATAAAATCAGACAGTTGGACTGTAGAACTTCATGTTATCCTGTGTCCCGAATACTTCTGTTTCACAATTTTAAACATCTTTTCCTTTGTTTTACTTAAGCAAATTCTACAACATAACGAATTTGTATTAGTTTATAGCGCTTGGCATATGTATGCCTAAATATATATTTATGTCTACTCTGTATATTATTTACAGGATATATATGTACATATGTTTACTAGAGAGACAAAGACAGAGAGAGGAGAGGGTTCCTAGGTGGCAAAAATGATTAACGTACTTGGTAGCCAACCAAGAGGTTAGAGGTTTGGGGGTCTACCAGAGATGTCTCAGAAGAAAGGCTTGGTGATCTACTTCTGAGACCAATCAGTCAACGAATATCCTATGGAGCAGAGTTCTACTCAGACATACACGGAGTTGGCTCAGTTGCAACTAGGTTTTTATATGCACACACACACTGAATGCCTAGAATGTGTCATTCAGTGGAAAGGTTAGTCCCGAAGGCAGTGAGATATGTCTATAGAAGCAATGAGGTATTCCCATACGAAAAGAAATTTGAAAACCAGGACTGCAGAGGGGACGGAATAGAACCAAGCTGTCTTTTAGTAATTAAAAATAGAAATGCAAACATTTTGTTTATAGTTGGAATAAGGTATTAAAGTACTTAAAGAGTGAATTTAGAAACCGATTAGAATTAATTTAGAAATATAATTATTCAGGGCAGGTTTAAAAATATATGCAAAAAGGACTAGTCTTTAGTCATCTTTTCACATCAGCAAATATAGGCCTCTTTCATTTTAAAAAAGAATTGCCCAAAATTCCATAATATGTATGTTTTGAAAACCAGCTCCCAGTGGATATTAAGGCCCCTCTTTTTTTTTTCCTGTATAATCATCAAAGCTCGTGTCTTTCTGTGGTCGTACGTACATCTCAAAGAGAGAACCATAGAAAGGAAAACCTGAGTCTCCCACGGGGTAGAAAAATCTACTGATACTAGTTGTTAGAGTGATAATTTTATTACAATAGTGACAAAAGAGTGGGGATGTGTACAACAATGCAGCTGAGTAATAGAGGGTCAATGGATTGTGTTTATTTTGTATTTATACATCTGTGCTCTTGTATGGTGCCTCATGGACATGTCTTATCTACAAAGATTACTAATATGACAACATTCCTGATTTATATAACCCCAGTTTGGTTAAACAGTTTGAGACATTTAAACTGGGTAAGAAAACCTCTTGTCGAGTCTGTATTCTTGCTTTGCAGTGAACACAAACTCGCACTTGATATTACTCACGGCGCTTTTCTTTATGGATGAAGTGCTTAGCAGCCAAGTAGCAGGAGTCACCAGCTGATGGCCATAAGGAAAGCAAACACTGTCAGTAGAATAACATCCTTAGCAAAGTGTTTATGTTGGATACATACACAATGCATAACTGTTCATAACTAATGATACAAAGTTGGCCTCCCCAACTTTCTGTCTTTGTATTACTTTTTGCCACCCATGTGTTGAGGAGAGTTTCTCAGGCCCTAAAACTCACCCTAGAAGTGAAGTTCTGCTTTTTTGCAAATTGGATTTATTTTTTCTAGCTTCCAAGTGACTATAAGATAGCAAATAACTATGAGTTATCTATAAATACAGTTGTAGTGCTATGACTGCAAACATAGTTTCCAGAGGTTCTGAATTAATATATAGGAGTTTCCTAAATAATGAAATGACCTGGATAATTTGAGATTTTTTTTATTGTCCTTTATAATTATCTTTTTAAAAAATATTTTCTTTCTAAATCTATTAGTTCACTGTATTCACAATAAAAATTTTCACCCTCACAGGCAGGAAAATATCTAAACCTCTTCACTAAAAACTTAATTTTCCTTCTTCTTTTGTTCTAGTTTTCCTTGTCTTCAATTTTTCCTAACCTACAATTTGAAATTTCCTCCTTAGCTGGCTGAAATAAAGTTTGGCTGGCATTCTTCTTGATATGTCCAACATCAAGCTGAAAGACCTGGCAAATTATTTATTTGCTTATTTATTTTCTAAATTGCGCTGTAGATGAAGGTTTACAGAGCAAACTAGTTTCTCATTAAACAATTAACACACATATTGTTTTGTGATATCGGCTGCCAACCCCTGACTGTCAACACTTTCCCTTTCTTGACCTCAGGTTCCCCATTACCAGCTTTCCTGTCCCTTCTTGCATTCTTCTCCTGCCCCTGGGCTGGTGGGCCCATTTAATCTTATTTTGTTTTATGGGTCATCCTGTCTTTGACTGAAGGGTAAACGTCAGGAAAGTCTTCATGACTGTGCTGTAAAGGTGTCCAGAGACCATACACTTGGAATTTTTCCAGTCTCTGTCAGAGTGGTAGTTCTGACTTTTTTTAAAAAAAAGATCTGGTAAACTGCTGGGGCAAAGAAAGCAACGTATTCTTACATTAGGTGAGGTGGCGGCCAGAGAGATCAGTCAGAAGTTAGTGCAGCCCAGAACGGAAATCTAGGACATAGGAGGGCTCTAAGACTCAGTTAAGACTGAGCAACTCACAAGATGCTAAGCAGCAATGGTTGGTAAAACAGCATGAAAACATCCACGGCCAGGGATGAGCAATGTGGTGCCTGTAAACCAGCATCGCACTTTCCATAGGAGCTTCTCTGTTCATAAGGAGAGGGCAGCTCCCCAGCCCTGAAAAAATTCTCTGTTTCTGCTTTTCTACACTTCAAGAGTTCTCCGGGACCCACCTTCTATCTGATAAAGGAGCATTACTTATTAGGTCCTTGTCTGTTATCACATTTTGGGGCTGGGCCCCCAAACACCTCAGTCATCACTTTAATCATGTTTCTCCAAAGCAACTGGTTGAGTTGGACAATTCACCCAGAATTGGAATCCTTTTGTAAACACAGACTCAATTTCCTTTTAAATCCTTCTTTAATTATGTTTCCGTTTTTTTTTTTTTCTGTCCAGAGTTCTTCTAACATTGTAAGAACCATTGTAAGACCTTTTCCATTTCTTTCCCAGTTCTTTCCTTTTGTTGTTTTCCAAAGTTTTGGATACACAGCACAACATTAGGTACTATTAGTATGTCTGCTAACCAAAAGGTCAGCAGTTTGAAGCCATCAGGCAGGCACTTCTTGGAAACTCTACGGGGCAGTTCTGCTCTGTCCTATAGGATTGCTAGGAGTGAAAATTGACTTGATGGCATTTCTTTTTTTTTTGGTGAATTACTGACAACACTGATATGTGCTATTATTATTTCCACTTGAAAGACAGGAAACTTGAGGCTTGGTGAGGTTGCCCAGTGTCACACAGTAAATACTGAGGCCAAAATTAAAACCAAGTCATCTGGGTCCTGTCTGAACTTTTCTTATACAGCCTCTCATCTGTCTTTCACGATCCCCATTTGGTTTCTCTGTTTGCTATTCTTTTCCCTCAGTCATGGGTTCCTTTAGTTCCCAATCTGATATCCCTTGTCTCTATATGTAGAGTTCTGAGCCCGTCGGTCCCCTCCTTCCCCCAATCCCAGCTCACTTAACCCCAGCCTGGGTCAGAGCCCCGGGCCCCTTGCTTTCCTGGCAGGAGAATAAAGACAGCCGGCAGTGCAAAATGTCTGTGAAGGAGAATATGAGCACAGTCGTGGTTACGGCTCTGCCGTCTGAGAACTCCCTCTGTCAGGGAACTGCGTTGCCTTCCCACACTTGCTGCATGAACAGATGTTTTCAATTATTATCACTGACAAGCCTCCAGGCCAGGTTCTTTTCTGATTGGCTGTCACTGGACTCAGAGGGGAATAAAGGAAACTGAGGCTAGGACACAAAACACCTCAGTCACCACTTTAATCATGTTTCTCCAAAGCAACTGGTTGAGTTGGACAGTTCACCCAGAATTGGAATCCTTTTGTAAACACAGACTCAATTTCCTTTAAAACCTTTCTTTCATTATGTTTCCATTTTTTTTTCTGCCCATAGTTCGTCTGACATTATAAGAGAGTGAGACATTTGTCATTTCTTTACCAGTTCTTTCTTTTTGTTGCTCTTCCAAAGTTTTGGGTGTGCAGTACAATGTAGTGGAAGTTGTGATGTACAGAGATTTAACTTGAGATTTGCTGGACTTGGCACTGTGCTAACCTGCAGAAAGACCTGGGTCTTAAACAAAAACACTGACATCATCCAGTGTTTCCATCTATAGTAACCTGGGAAATATGTGACCCTAAATTAGAATCCACTTCCTATGTAGGTATTGTAAACATCCACAGGGTTTGCTGGGAGCCTTTTGATTTAACTCTTTTGCATTATCAGGACCAGTATCTACCATCCTAGCTAATTGTTCTATCTTCCGTAATTATCTGATTTCCTTTCCTCACTGTTTCTAACATGTTCTTAGGGGACCTCAATGGCCAACCCAGCCCGAGGGAAATCTGAGGGAAGCATTGGTATGGGAGATAATAGAACACAACACAGACACGACTCTTAGAAACCACCCTGATAAGACCCTCATCTTCAAATACCCTCTCTTTCCTTGAGATCAGTTACATTCAGTACTACTCAGCCTCTGACTTCTTAGTTCTTATTTTCCCCTTCCTGTGTCTATAAATTAGAAGGCAAAATCAGATCATTAGGTGGATTAAAGCTTGCTAAGTTCATTTTCATTCCCCATTCTTCACGTCATTGGTCTGGTTAAGAAAAATTTGTACTCACGATGCACCAGTGTTTCTTCACATTAGTTTTAAGTTCTTTTGATGTCCTTTTGTTCTATTAGTTTTATGTTCTTTTAATGTCTTTTGTTTGTGTGTGGTCCATTTTGCTCAAGTGTCCAAGCTGCCTTCTCTGTGCTGCCATTTTAGAAACATTAACAGCAGACATGTAAGTCACCAAGTATGTTCAGTAAAACAGACAAAATCCACAGACTTGGGACATCCCTGTTAACTGGTCTAATAACATGTTTAGCACTACCTTGTAGTTCATCGCATCATGTGTGGGGTCTCAAAAGCTTTCAAACAGCCATGAGAGGCACCACTGGTCTCTATTTACCCACAATAACACAGGAAGAAGGAGAGTCAAGGACAGTAGGAAGATATCAACTATGTGGCTAATTGCCTTGATGAACAACTGCCTCTTTTGCCATAAGACAAGAAGAGTGGAATTGTACTTGGGTATCATTATTGACCATTTTGATTAAAGATTCCATGGAAGAATCCTGATCAAAAGGGGGGAAATGTAGAACAGAATTTAAAATTCTCACAGATTCTAGACTTTCTGGAACCATTGAGGGCAGATGAACTCTTGAAAGTAATTGCCCTGAGATAATACTTAAACACTAAATTGAACATATCCCTTAAAGTCACCTGAAAACAGTAATAATTTAGCCTAATTAGTGCAAAGGGCCCACTTTAAGCATTATGCTCTTTTAAGAACTATCTTTACAAGATCAAAATTGACAATAGGAACTGGAAAGTTTAGGTAAGAACCACAGTGAACAGGGAGTTTTTGTTAACGAGGGAAGAACAACTCAGAAAAGAGGGCGAGAATGGTTGCACTATTCCAAGAATGTAACCAGTGTCACTAAATGGTACACACAGAAACTTGAATTGGTGTATGCGTGTGTTTTTGGTGTATATTCTCAACAGCAACAACAAAACAAGTAACAGTTTAGAAAAAAAAAAAAAAAGCCTAGTTATTGAAGTTCTGAGTATCTAATTCAACTTCTGAAAAATGTCTCCTTGATTTTCAAATTAAACTCTTTAAGCCCCAAGGTAAAATATTATAGGATGTTAATACATCCTTTTCTAAAAAGGCACACGAGGGTTAAAACATATGCTTCTTTCTTCACTCTGAAAAAATTCATTGCAACCTTTTTGAGGGATCACATATAGCTCTAAAACAGCCGAAGCTAAAAACATCAAAGTTGGCATGACTTCAGTTATCACGGAATCAAGGAGATCAAGCCAAGTTTTGGAAGAAAATGGTTGAGCATTTTAAAAATAAGAGGTTCAAATGTTTTGTCTGAGCATGCTCAGTGGGAGATTTTAAAAACATTTTCTTTAGGTCAGCTTTATTAGGCTCATTATTTTAGAAATATATCAGCCAAAGCTATCTAATTGTTCCTTATTAATACTGTTCACTAATGTCCTAGCCAAAGGTCCACATGCCTGTTACCCACTAAGGTGATGTTTTCACCACGTATGCCAAGGCACCACAACGAATCAATGCTGGTGAGTCATCTTGGTCCTTTTCCATCTCTGTCATTGTTTCATTTAGGGATTTTGTGTGGGACAATATGGGGAAAGATGATGGGTGACAGGGCTTTGAAGTAGTTTCACAAGACAGTGCATTGAGTGTAGTGGCTAGATCTCTTTCTTCCCCTTCCCTTATCTACGATTTCAGTGTTTCCTAAAAATTCACTTCTAGATAGGATGATTTTAGTATTTTAAAAAGAGCAGGCAGATTAGATCAAGTTGCAAGCACTAAAATCCAGCCGTGAATTTGGAAAGTGAGTTGACCCCGTGCTTATCATTTCCCAAGAAAATTTCATTCTCTTTTAAGGCATTCAAAGATTATGATGTCATGTTGTTCACAGTTTGGGTGCCTGTTTTTTTTTTTTTTTTTTTTTCCCAACAGTAGAGTAAATTGCCCCTGCTTTATCCAGGGCTTTAAATGCTAGACATGGAGCATCACTACCTAGGAATGTTTCAAGTCACAAATTTCTCAGATGGTACCAACAGCCTCGTGCGAATATTGCTTCTTGTTTGCAGAGCTCTTTTACCAGTTTCAACACTGCAATTTCAGGGATTTCTTTCCTGATGCTCTGAGTGAAACCCTCCAATTGTGTTTTTCAACTGAGGAAATATTTTGTATGTATACTGGCCTAAGGGAACCTGTCACGGAAAGTCAAGAGGTAGATTTGACAACACTGTTGTTTCTAATATGTGGTCAGAAAGTTGTAGCCAGAAGAGTTCTCACAATACAGGAACAGCCTAGTAGATGATCTGAAGATGAATTTAGATATATACATATTCTTGCCTAAATCCATGAGATATAATTATGCTCAGCTTATGGATTTAAGTATACTAGGGCCAAAGCAAGAAAGCAAGCAAGGAAACAAACAACATGATTTTAATAGCTGGCAGTGGACTTTCTCTTAAGGGAGAAAATTGTTTTTTCCCCCTTTAGCAAAATACTTTCACGGAATTATTTTGAATGTAAAAAGATAATTCTTAGAACATAGCCAGAAAAAGAGTCAACCACATTCTCTAATGAGAAATGAAATAGACTTGCAAGAGCTGTGTGTTAACAGAGAGAACATGAACGAAGCACACTGGTGCTGAATGACATGGTGGGAAGTGGGAGCCCAGTGGAAAGGATAATCCATAAAAACTCCCCAGTGGAGGGGAAGGAAGACCAAGGAGAATTTTAATAGCAGATCCTTATTATTTAAAGTTAAAATTTTAATTATCTTGTCTGTTGGTTGTGACACCATCTCCTCATCTGCACTGTGTCTTCCATGAAAGTCTACTGAGTGCTGTGACAAAGTCGCGAAGACAAGGGGGCTTTGGCAAGTAGTGAAAATGAGTGAGTTTGGGATTCAGATAAAGCAGAAAGTTAGGCCACAAAAGACTAAATGAAACAAACCCTTCCTGAAAACCTGAGAGATACCGGGTTCTTAATTTTATAAGGGTGGGAGATTTGAACAAATTTTATTTGAATTTTGAGAAGACTCACAAAGGGTATTCCCCTAAAAATTCTGGGTGCCATTTCTTGCCTGCCTCAGCTATACACAAGCTTCTGATAAGGGCTACTTGTCAGATTATCGATTTTAACAGGTGGCAGGACTGATTGTATGTGGTTGGTTTTGTAAAATGGTTTTTTTACTGTGGCTCTGATTTTGGATTCTGCCTCTCCCTCCTCCTTGGAGACCAGAACCCATTTCCAACTCTCAGGTGGATTGCTGGGAAGCTTGACCCTCTCATTTAAGTTTTGCCAGCTCCTGTTTCTAAGACCACTGTCATTTTCTGTTCTTCCAACTGTACTTGAGCTGCTAGCATTGCCTGCAACCAAACACAGGCACTGAGCCTTCCAAGGCAGAGTCTTCATACAGATGGCTTCTTTAGCCTCATCATGCCCATCAATCTTCTCTAATCATCATTTTTTTTTTTGTCTCTGTAAAGTAAACTATCAGCAATTTAATAATTAAGGTAGCTAAGTCATTTATGAGCCCTGGTGGCAAAGTGGTTAAGAGCTCGACTGTTAACCAGAAGGTCAGCAGTTTCAATCTACCAGACACTCTTCAGAAATCCTATGTGGCAGTTTTACTCTGTCCTGCGGAATTCCTGTGAATCAGAATCAGCTCGACAATGACAAGTAGCTTTTATACCCTGTTCCAGCCTCTCTTTCCAGTACTCTTCATTCAAAGTCCACCGTGAATGATCACTCATCTAAATACTCCTCGTACAAAATCATTTTTGAGATTATGGCTCTTTGGACCATAGTTGGAGACCTGAATGAAGGAATGAGGTCAACTAGAGTGCTTTGTTTTTCTTAGCACATCCACTTGATGTTAAGAGGATGTTCTAGTTTCTGTGGTTCCTATTAAATGTAAGTTTTTTACAAAGCAGATCATGCAATTTGGGTTATGTAACTAATCCAATCTATTGATTTAAAAAAATATGTAAAAAGACCTGATTGAGATGGGAGGAACCCCTAAGCTATGTCCCCACCCCCGAATTAAAGCCATTTCTGAAACTCACTCTTCAGACAAAGATTAGACTGGACTAAAAAACATAAAATAATATCCATGAGGGGTGCACTTCTTAGTTCACACAGAAACATGAGACTAAATGAGTAGCTCTTGTACAGGGGCTGACAGGATGAGAAGGTAGAAAGGGACAAGAGCTGGATGGACGGACATGTGATACAAAGGTGGAGTGTGCTGTCACAACACAGGAATTGCAATTAGTGTCATTATCGGTATGTGCATACATTTTTGTATAAGACATTAACTTGAATTGTAAACTTTTACCTGAAACAACAAAAAAGAGATACAAAAAGAAAAACAAATTAAAAAAAGATGTCTTTTTAAAAAAATCTCTTTTATTCACAAAAAGTAATTATTAAATTAGGAATTGCTGTTTATGCCCAAATGTGTGAAATTACAATGACTACAGAAAATGCATTTTACCAGAATAGGGAAACCAGTCAACCGCCATGATGCTCAGAGATTGGGAAGTTGTATGACTCTGAGAAATTGATATGGCTTCAGTTGTCTTTGGAAACCCTGGTAGCGTAGTGGTTAAGTGCTACATCTGATAACTGAAAAGTCAGCAGTTCAAGTTCACCAGGAGCTCCCTGGACACTATGGGGCAGTTCTCCTGCGTCGTATAGGTTTACTATGAATTGTAATTGACGGCAGTGGCTTTTGTTTTTTGGAGTAAGTTACCATTAACCAGTGAACCATATCATACAAAGTTGTTGTCTGCTGCGGGTGGTCACTGGTTACTTGGGAAAAGGCCAGATCTTCTAACACATAGTTAAGGATTAGAATATTCCATGATTATTTACCTCAACCACCATCCATCGGTCACTGTCATTTTGTTGCACTGTGGTGGCTTGCCTGTTGCTGTGATGCTAGAAACGATGCCACCAGTATTTCAAATAAAAGCAGGGTCACCCATGATGGTCAGATTTCAGAGGGTCTTCCAGACCAAGACTGGGAAGAAAGGCCTTGTGGTCTAGATTCAGAAGTTAGCGAATGGATCACAACACACTACTGCTTGACACAATGCTGGAAGAGGAGCTCTCTAGCTTGGAAAGCAATCTAAACACACAGTGGTTGCAACAGTGGACTCCAGCACACCAAGCACTGTGAAGCTGGTGCGTGACTGTCCAACATTTTGTCCTGTGATAGATGGGGTCCCCACATGTTGGAACTGACCCAATGGCCACTAATAACAACAACAAATGACCTTGCAGACCACCAGTGGAAGGCATGTTTCCTTCTGAATTTGACTGATTCTAACTTTTTACTCTAACTCTAAAAATTAAACGTTCCGAGAAACAGACTGAGATATTTCTTATATTATTGTCAGCAGAAGTTCCTGATTACAAATGAGAAATTCCTTGAATTTTAGCTGCTGACAATTACCTAAAACTTAGAATCACCGCTATCCAAAAAAATTCAAGTTTAAAAATATGCTGCCAGTTCTTTTCATTTGTGTAGCACTCTGATGCTGAGATTTGCAATGCAGTAAACAAACAGGTGGAGTCCTGGTGGCAAAGTGGTCCAGAGCTCAGGCTGCTAACTAGAAGACTGGCAGTTCAAATCCATTGGCCACTCTTTGGAAACCCTTTTGGGGCAGATCCACTCTGTCCAATAGGGTTGCTTTGAGGTGGAATTGACTGGACAGCACACAAGAAGAAGAAACAAATAGGTTTTAAAAATGTTCATGAAATTATAGGGAAGAGTGGAAAGAATTACCCTCTTAACTTCACTTTGAAAAACAGAGTAACTGCTTTCAGCATTTGGCTAGTCATAAAAGCAGGTGTCATTAAAGAAGTATATTCTAATCATTTTTTTTTAAAGATTTTACTCAATTGAGAGCATCACTTGAATGCCAGAGACAAGTTTCAGCATATCCTTCTCTGAAATAAATATACAACCTATGATTTAAAACTGCTGCCAAATATTCATCGTTTATGTTCCGCTATTTTGCTATTCATATTTCTAATACATAGTTGTGAATATAATCACACAACTGATTCTTGAAGGCATGTTGAAAATTCTGGTTATAAAGTTTTGAGGACATCAGCTGTAGAAAGATAATAAAAAAATACAGGTAATTACGGAAAATATGAAGCAGTGTTTCAAAACTAGAGACATTCAGGAAGATGAAGAGAATTCAGGAGACAGCCACAATACAATAGAAGCTCTCTTGGCTGACTTCCACTTAACTAGCTCTCTGCTTCCTCTGTAAAATATACTGACCAATGCCCACAGCACATTAAATGTTCGCGGCTAGTTAATGACTCTCAACTGTGCACATCTGTTCCCACTAGAGGGAAGTCCCAGGAGACAATCCCAAACAAGTTTATGCCAGTTGTACTTATTATTGTAATTATGTAATTTAATTAAATATTGTGTAAACTGATGAAATATGAGAGCAAAATGGAACAGAGTTGCTTGTGGGACCACTTCCTTTGAAGAGAAGATCAATTCTATTATATCTAAAATTATGAAAGAGTTTTCTCTGAAGATGGAAGAAGGCCTGGGTGAACTCACAGGGCTCTTGCCAAATCTATTATAATAGATAGTCCTTGGGTTTAAAAAAAAAATTTTTTCTTTTCTTTAGATCTAGGTCTCTATTCTACTTCATAGAATAATTTATGCTGCCAGTTACCATTTCCTGAGCACTTACTATGTGCCAGGCTCTGGCATTACTTCCATTACCTCATTTGATACTTACCACCATAACTATTAATTACTGAACACTTACTCGATACGCTTGTGTTTGGCTCTGTGCTGAGTACATTGTATATACATATATACATGTATATAGATAAAACCTCATTTAATTCTTATAACACCTATTTGTAGATACAGAAGGAATAAGAGGCTTGTCTACACACAGACTAATAGGTAAAAGAGTAGGAATTAGAACCCAACTCTGCTGAACTTCAAAGCCTTTTCTCTTATTGCTTTGTAGTATATTGCACTGCCTCCACATATGAGCTCTTTAAGGACTTGATTTATTTATCTCTGTAGCCCCCAGTGCCTAGTTCAGAGGCTATAACACCACAGGGGCTCATTGGTGTTCCATGGATGAAGGAGTAGATGGATAGATGGATATCATTTCAATTTTGCTTGATAGACTTTAATGTCAATTTGCTAGAATATGGGAATGAGGGGGCAACCCTTTCTAATATAGCCACTAGTGCACCTTAGCATGACTTAAGTAGCATTTCATTTATCTCTCTTATTTATTAAAATATTATTATTAGAATCAGAGATACCACAGTTACGTTGAAGGAATAAAAAAAGATGGTAGCTAGAATTTATAGTTGCAGACAAGCAGATTTCTTTTTTTCTTCTAGTCATCATTCCTTTCTCCTTTTTGTAAGACTATCTTTGGGAGACACTGCCCCTCCCTTATGCCCAGTCTCTGTGGTTTCAGTGGAGTTGACCCAACCCCCGGCTCCAGGGCTGGGCCTGTGTCCCAAGCCTGACTAATAAAAGTCATGCATTCCTCTGTCCTAGTGAATGCATCAGGAACAAACAAGAAATAAACAAGGCACCCAAGCCAGAAAAAGAAGAGTGATTCTTGGGGAATCTTCTATTCCTGCAGAAAAATAAACCACCACCACAACAAAAAACCTTCCTTGCTATTCAGGTTACTAAACTGATACAGTATAACTCTGGAGCTGCCATCTTTCTGCCAAGAGGAAGGATCTTAAATGCAAATGATGCTAACGCAGGGACAAGCAGAGTCTAGAAACGGAAGGCGATCAGTTGGAGCTAGTCGCGCCCAAAGTCACATCTAATCATAGCATTTTCAGTTATATAATCCAAGCCATTATTTATTACTATTAATATTATTTGCTTAAACAATCTAAGTTTGGTTTTTGTGACTTGCACCAAATTTAGCATTCCAGAGTATATATGGAAACCCAGGTGGCATAGTGGTTAAGTGCCACATCTGTGAACCAAAAGATTTGGCAGTTCAAATCCACCAGGTGCCCCTAAGGAGCTCCATGGCGCAGTTCTGCTCTGACCTATAGGGTCGCTTTGAGTCAGAATTGCCTCAGTGGCAGTGGGTAGGTTTGCTTTGGTTTTGTGGTTAAGTAGCTACACAAGTTTAGGAAGTGTTTTCATATAATCCACAACAGGGATCAAATAGATCGATGCAGGAAACATGGCTTGCAAGTATTTATGATAGAAAAAGAATTTATACCCAAAACAAAACAAAATTATACATGTAATTTTAATCACACGTTTGGGCCTAATATCTTAGTCCTAGCTGGTATTGTGACTTCGGTGCTTAGTAATACTATTTTGTTCTTTTCTGTAAAAGAAGTCTCATTAATTTGTTAAATAGAAAGGCTTGATTAAAAGAGAAGATCCATAACATATCAGAATCTGTATTTCCCGGAAGTCTTCAGATAAAGACAGAACATTCAGGAGGAATACCCTCCACCATGTTTTGAAATGAATTCTTTAGTTCAAGACTTCTTCAAGCAGGCCTTCCTTCCAATTCACTGGCAAAACACACATTCTTGTATACACATGCACGCAGAAACAGAAATCCATTCAGGTACAATCTAACTTGCAATCAACAACAGCTAAAACAGGACCTTTATTGTCAGCACAGCACATCCTAAAATCTCTTTGTAAAATAAATCAAATTATATGAGTTAATTGATTCCAGGCAACATCAGCAACTGCAGGTGGAGACTGAATAACAGGATGTTTATTAATGAAGAACTATTAATCAAAATTGACAATACCAATTCCTGTTTGTTGTATCTGAAAGCTACCTACAGTAGTTATAGATACATCCGTTGAATTTTTAGACATAGTTTTGGAGGGAAACAAAACAAAACAGAACAAAAAATAGTCTATAGTAACACAAGGGATTTTAGCCTTGGATTTTGGGCTACAGACATTTAAACAGTGAAATAATATTCCTAAGTGCAACTTGACAAGCAATGCCAAAGATGCCAGTGGTAATTAATTAGCACTTAATTGAGACCCCAGAACAACAGGATGTAGGGATTGGTCCTGTGTGCCGTTTTCCCCTCAGGCTCCATCCCGTGGGGGTCAGGAGCGTGGCTGTATGCTGAAGTTCATTAAGTAAATTGGGAGAACACACTGGCACTGGACATTTCGTGATGGATCTCTTTTACCCTTTGTTGCCGCCCCAGGCCATCTCTGACGAGAAAAGCACTGTGATTGTGTGAGGGGGAATTCAGGGTTCTCTGTGTCTAAACCGAGATAAGTGCTGTTCTTATATCCTACACTAGTTAGACTGGAGACTTCAGAAAAAAGCTCGAGAATCCAGGGCTAACAGGATAAGGGCTGGCCACCGTAAAAGCAAATTCAACTTAGAAGAAAGGCTCAGTTAAATTTTCTCTTTTGTTACATGAGGACAGACAACTGAGTTCGCAAATTCATCCTGGAAAAGTGCTATATACATCACTGCTGAATATCACTGCAGTTACCTTTGAAGTCTTACCCTTGGGAAGCTACGCACTGACACCAGCACCTAACCCTTCAAAGCAATTTGGGAACTTTTTCTCTGAAATGGCCATCAGAGCTGCTGTCATGTTACCCTTGGTGTCCTGAACATCATCAAAATCTCTTCCTTTCAATATTTCCTTTATCTTTGGGTAAAGAAAAAAGTCATTGGGGGCCAGATCAGGTGAGTAGGGAGGGTGTTCCAATATAGTTATTTGTTTACTGGCTAAAAACTCCCTCACAGACATTATACAATGAAGTTCATGAACTTGCCACCATGCTACTGTATGCCATTCCAGAAAGAGTTCCAAAACTGCTTTGGAGGGTAGACTAAGTGCTGTCATTAGTGCACAGCTTTCCCAGGAGATGTACTTAGCAGGTGACCACAGTGATGTTCAGCAATCCGGTATGTATCTCTTAGAACAATGAGGTTTGCAGACTTAATTGTCAGACTTTGTATTTGTTTCCAAAATAAAGAAACAGAGGATTTCTTTTTAGAAAAATGTATAATAGATGATAGAATTACAGTTTGGACCTCTATCGTGCCTTTTAAAGATTTCAAAGACTGCTAGAATTTCAATCTTAGACAGCTTACCCAAACTCACTGTTGTCCAGTTGTTTCCGAGAGTAGAACTGCCTCATAGTTTCCAAGGTGCATCTGGTGGATTTGAACTGTCAGCCTTTTGATCAGCACTTAACCACCATGCCACCAGGGTTTCCTAAACATCATATATCCCCCAAACCCTCCCCAAACGTGTACCCTTTATCTTAATAGGTTGACAACAATACCCTTTACCACAGAGGGAGAAAAAAAAAGAAAAAAGACAAAAAATATTGCTTCATAATCCTATAGATTGAGCAAATGAAGAAAGATAAATGAATTCCTCTAATCTGTGTATAAATCTTAATTTCTATCTGAGGATTTATGGTAGCTTGTTTTATAAGTCATGAGTCAGGTAGTAGAGTTGTCAGACTTGCCACCAGATTTTTGAAAGAAACAAAGTTGATGCAGTTTTTATTTTGTGGCTTAAGTGGAAATCAGTGACTGAAGGTACAGCTAGTTCACTGATGTGACTGGGAATTGAAGTCTAGGTGCTTGAATACTAAATCATCAGACTTCATGGCTTATAATACTTCTGAAACATCTTCACTCTTCAAAACAGGCTTTGGTCAAGTACAACTATCACACACACATCTGGAAAAAGACCCTTTGGACAGTTCCTTTACTGGGTCACATATACGCTTGTAGTGCAAAAAAATCAGATATCTACTATTTTCTTCTCCAGAAGAGCTTGACTGATTTTTCAAAGGTCCTTGGGAACTTGTCATTGACAGTGACACTCATGGATGGAGCAGAGGGCACTGACTATTTGTTAGAAATACTCTCCCTTTCGTTGACTGGCTTCCTGTCTACAGCTCATTCAGTGAACTTTGTTCCCATGAACTGAGAGTGGTCTCAATGTCAGTCCTCCTCACCACAACTGGGGAAATATGGACAAGGGCTCTCTTCATTGAAGTTGAGATATTCATATGATGTGACTGGAGCAGATCTGTGGTTCCCATCCTCACTTTCCATTAGAAAACACAACTGAGCATTGCGGATAGCTACATAGAAAACCATCATCTGCTGTGCTCAGACTCAGCCAAAGTAGGCTTCTCTTTGTTGTCTTGATATTAATTTACTGAGAAACACCAAGAGAAGCACAGCTTTCAGTCTCAGTTGACCCTCACCTCTGTTATTTAAAATTATCAGCTTGCAAATCTTATGGTACTGAGGATAAAACTGTTTTATTTACTAACACATTGCCATGGCCACCTCTCTCCCATAGCCTTTAACTGTTTCTCTTTTTAATACTAACAACTTGCACCATTTAAATACCTCTTGGAACTCTGCACATTTCAGATCTTCCTCCAAACACAACTTCACAATCAAAGTTCTATGCTTGGCTAAAAATATGTATGTGTAACTGCTGTGAGCAGCCCACTTCTATTCTCTCAGTTTTCTGAATACATTCTGTATGCCTGAGCACCCTTTTTGTTGTTTATGTTATTTTGTATTAATGAATGTGTACTTCCTCCTTTAAAATAAAAGTGTTTACTGTATTTAAAAATGCTTCATAAAAAATTCAATACACAAAAGTCAAAATATATTTAACATGAGTAAAAAAACAGGGGTGAAAAATAAATAAGGGGTAAGGTGAGTATAGCATTCAAAATGCATTCTGTGAACTCCACATGTTTGCTAGATGTGGGCCAAAGCTTACTCAATTCATCATGCCTTGTGAGTTGTATCACTTCCAAGTGGGCTCCCAGTGATTGACTTTACTGTTAACTTCTGAGAACATTTCTGCATTTCATGTACTCTCCATCTGACCACATCTATCCACAGGGATCAAGATACAGAATTTCTTATTATTTTCCCTTTTGCAAGTCAGATTACTACAGGGTCAGGTTCCATATAATTTATTCGTCTATTTATCCATTCATCAAATATACAAGTATTTGGCTCTTTCTATGTCCAAGTTACTCTGAGAGTCAATTTTCTAAAAGGGAAGCATAAGGGCTTTGAATTCAGCAGACCTGCATTCAAATACTTGCCCCACTATTTATTATTTTGGTGGCACAGGAATATAATGTACTCTCTCAAGACTCTAGATTTTGGTCTCACAAATTGAGGATAATAGTTACCTTACATAATTACTGAATTAAAGTGCTGTATTTAAAAATATTCAACCAAGAATGGGACATTTGGTTAGCACTCAAATATATTGTGTCTTTCCATGCTAGTTATTCTGGAAGAATCTTAAAAGGAATAAGTATAGACCTTGCCCAGCATTCGCTATGCTTTATACAAGTGTCAAATTCAGTGATCAAGCTATTCAGAAGAAAGTCTATGACCCAGATCTCAGCAGACAAGAGAAGATCTCTGATCAAGGAAACCTTTAAAACAGCAAAACACAACAAACAAACAAACAAACAAACACCTGGACACTGAACCAGATCCTTTGAAGAAGTGCTAGTGTGTGGACAGACAGAAAGCATACAGAGGAACTTGGAAAGGAGATGAAGAGTATGGACAAAGCCTTACAGATGGGAATGCATGAGGCATAAGTAGAATTGATGAGAAAATTTACTCATTTGGAGAGTCAACCTTTCATGTATAGAAGTAATGGTTAGAGTACCAGGCAGGGCTAAGACAATGGTGAAGTACCGATAATATTACAGGAAGAGGATTTATGTAATGAAATTCCCCCCATTAGAAATCAAAACTCTAAAAAGAGTAACCATTTAGTCAGTTGGAGCTCAAATGCCTTCAGAGAACTTATTTTTGTTTTCTTCTCACTCTTCTCACAACTCAAAATAACCTTGGGTTATATGCCCTGAATACTAGTGAGACGACCTTAGGAAAGCCCCAAGCTGACTCATCTTTGATATGAGAGGTTTGGACAGCTTTTCCTGTAGTTTTGACACTTCTAAAACCTAGAAACCATTTTCCTCTTCAAAATGAGAACAAAGATCAGACACTTGCTGTTGCTGCTCTGCTTCGAGCTGCCTTTTGGATGTCTCTGGTTAAACTCTCAGACGTCTGGAAGAAATCCTCTGCATCCTTTTTCATTAAAAGGGACTGTGTGTGTGTTTCTTTTTTTTCTTTTGTTTTTTAAAAGAAGTGGTCTAGGTGTTGATTGGACTGAAATTCAACAGAACCAAAAACAAAACCAACCCCTTCGCTAACCTCCTCCAACGTCCTCCACATGCATCTCTGTGAAGTCATTTTCCTACTTCCTGATTTTAAACTCAAGTTATGTTTTTAAAGAGACACCACAATTGGCAATATTAATGTGTAAAAATCTAAGTATAAAATAAAATACAGCAGCTTGAACCAAGTCTCTCGCAATTTGCATTTCTTCGGTCTTAATTTAGGCCGGTAAGTCATTTTTGACTTTTATACTCCGTTTCTAGCTAGGGGACTGACGTTTGGTGGGTTTCAAGATGAGGCAGGTCAACTTCTCAGTGGCTTGGTTCACTCATTTTCAGAAGGCATCCCTTGTTCTCTACTTTGCAGCACGCTGTCACCCTTCCTCTGAAAGGATCAGGGCAATTTAGCCACAAAGTAGCCCCCAAAAGAAGGGTGAGTAGTTTTTCTGAGTTATCAGTTTGAAATGGTGAAAGACAAAGATAATATTGTGTACTCTTCTCTAAGCACAGGAAATACCCTTTTGCATTTCACTTTCTCCTTGCGTGGAGAGCAACCCATGACAGCAGTGGGGGACCGGGCCCCTCCTTAGCCCTGGGGATAGTGCAGAACGCAGAAGACTTGATGGTGGTGCCTGGCACCAGGCAGAGGCTACCAAAGAAAAGACCATCTCATTTTAGCTGCTTTGTGGTATGTCTCTCAGTTTCTGCAGTCCTCCTATGGTATACTCCAATTAAATCACAACAAGCCTTTAGAGGAGTTGGCAGTTAGAGAACTGACCAGTGTCAAACTGCTGTCTTTGTAATTATTTCATTAGACCACTCAAAGTATTTAACTTTCCTCCACCTTTCTGACTTTCTCGCCTTCTCTGCTTTTCTAAAGGCAATTTTTGGCTACTGTTCTTTGGTGCCATCTAGTCAGTTCCAACTCAGAGTGACACCGTGCACAACAGAGTGGAACAATGCCCAGGCCTGTGCCGTATTTACCAGCGTTGTGGGAGAACCCGTGGCTGCGGCCCCCGGGTCAGTCTGTGTCCCCGAGGGGTTTCCCGACCTCTCGCTGACTCGGATGTCCCTCCATCGTTCTACTGCATGTTCCAGAACACTGAGTAGTTTACGACCTCTCCCTTCTACTGTGGTGAATACTTCTGAACTCATCAGTCCTAATAACTCTCCACATAAACCTTCTAAAAATGTATTTAGTCCTTTTGATGGAAAGCCATCTAAGTCTTTATTTCATCAGCTTTTTAATCTGCCTCTGGAATATCTGTGCTTCATTGTGACTTGTCTTAGCTTCCAACCTTATCGAAGAAGGAAGATGTGTCTATCCTCTTTTAGACTGCCCTGTAGCACGCGGTGACAGTGGGTGACTGACGACTAATTGACCCTACAAACATTCAGTGAGCACCAGTGATGTGCTAGGCCCTGACCCAAGTGGTGGCATCGTGGGTATGGACAGGTTTTCACTACCCTACAAGACATTTAAAGCAGTAGAATTGTCTCAATAGAGGCAGGCATATTATACAACGATGATAAAAACTTAGAAAACTAAAGTGAGGTGAAGCAGGCAACAGCTCTGTTGGAAAATGTGGGTGGCCAGTGAGTTTCTCTAGGGCCTTTCAACTTGATGAAAGACTCTTCAGTGGAATGTCAAGCAAATTTGACCCAGGAAATAATGACCAGTGAACAATAAGTGAAGCATGATTGATTCGTACTTCCTTGATTGCTTAATAACCCTTTTAAGAGACAGACTGTAGATGTTCTTGATTAGGGCAATTCCTTTCCATTTTCTGAATTCTAGGTCTACAAGTACACATTTGCTTTCTTACCTTATCCTTTATTTAGTTCTTAGTTTATCTGGGCAACACTTCCAAAGGGTTCTATTTAAAAATTTCCTCAGGTGTCAATGAGCAAATGTGAGTTGCTATCCCTGTGCTCCCGGGCACATCCACACAGAAGTCTGCCCTGAGATTTGTTACTGGCATGTCAAGGAGGGTACTCAAACATGGGTTTAAGGAAGCCAGACCAGGGCTCTGTGGCTTCGACTGCGCTTCCCACTACTGAGTAGACTGCTGGGATTCCACCAATAAATAATAAAAAATAATAATGATTTTTAAAGCATTTGGAAACGCTGAGTTGAAAGGTGTGGTGTAAGTGCAATGTTTTATTGTGAAAGTGATATCTCTGGCATTATGGGCTCCTAATGGAGGGCCGCTGCAGTGGAGAGGAGGCACTTAGGCTCCAGACGGAGGTCCCCAGGGCAGGGTGGGGCTCGGGCCGGCACTGCGGTAAGCCTTACTGTACACGGTAAGTGCTTCCTTCCAGGCTATCAAAAAGGTAAGAAGAGAGTCATTGCTGCTGGTTCCCCTAAACCTTCAAGTGTCCTAATTATTTCTTATCGATGGAGGAAGCAGCTGAAAATCATAATGGGAAAATACTACCGACTTCAAAGTTTTAATTTCAGTTTCAGTTGGGGGAGCAAATAAATCCGCATTTGGCCCTGGCTGCTTGAGCAGCTTGTAGAATCTGCAGCGTTGGGACATACCCTCGGTCTGAGATTATCCAGAGCTACGACTCCCACTGAACCGATGACATAGTACAGTATCGAAAGAGATAAATATTTTCCATTCACTATAGTCTGGGTGCTTTCCCAATGAAATCCATAACTTTTAATTAGAAAATGAATATAATCTGTATCAAATTATGACTATGTTAACATACTGAAAGGGGACAAGCAAAATAAGCACCAGATTTATGCTACATAGGCACTTGAAGGTAGAGTAAAAAAGTCTGGTTTCCTTGGCCACATTGTCATAATATGCATATATAACCGTTTATTGAATCCAGGCTGTGTAGACAACCAGAAGAACTCCGGCTCCATACCATCACAATGCATGCCCACAACAAAGACTCACAGAGAATGGGCCTTTTCATTCGATCTCTCTGAGCATTACCAACACAAGAGCTGAAAACCCTACCTCTGTCTGAAGTAGATCTGCGTATCCATGCATAAGTTATTAACTGGGTTCCCTGGGCTCTGCTGCTGAAAATATTAATATATTCAAATATTATTCTAGCTACTGCAAAAAACAGTACATCAGATAAATCCATTAATATCTTTGTTAGACAAAAGAATATGGTGTTATTTCAAAACTTCTTTCTTGTGCGTTGGACTCCCACTGAAGCCCAGGTGATATATGGCTTAATAAGGTAAAGAGGCCCTGAAGAGGGAAAGTACAGGTTTCACTGTACCTATAAAATACTCTTTCATGAAAATTATGTACTGAATGCTGTTTGTGGTATCTGATGGCAAAAAAAAAAAAAAAAAAAAAAGTTGTCTGTTTACTTTTTTAGAAATTTTGCTTGGTGGAAATGAAATGAAGTATCTGAATGCCCTCTTGTTGCAAATAATGTGAACTTTAAGCCTATCAACGTCCTTGCTTTCATGGACTGTCTCCTCTGGATACAAGTACAGCCTCAGGGGAGTTGGGAGGCAAATTTTGCTGAGAACCAGCAAGTTAAGTGGAAAGGCTATAAAAGTTAAGGCCTTGGTGAGAAGGGTGATCTTTGAGATGTGTCCCTCTAGACTGCATTCTGCATTTTGGGATCCCAAGTTAAAAGATGTGGATTAATGACCAGCCTCTACACTAACCAGCCTTGACTTTTTATGATTGGTTGTATTTAAGGCCTTTTATCAATGACAACGAACAAAGTAGGTGGTCTTCTACCTCTTTTGAGCTGTAGGACGAAAATAAAAAAAAAAGTAACATAATTTTTCACAGCCTGAAATAATTGTGGAAGTACAGATACTGGTTAGGCTCACTATGAATTATTAGTGGAAAAGTGGGTCTCAGAAGTACGTTACATGTGAAATATTTTTCGTCACTTGAACATGTGCCGTCCAGAGCTGGCCCTGTTCTAGCCGTCACAGGGAACAAACATTTCACATTCACAGATGCTCCCAATTTGGTGCGGTTTGGAGTGTAATTTAGATCAAACGTCTCCATGTAAATGAGTCAGGGTTTCTTAATTAGGTGCCTCTAAAGCAAACCCTTGGACCACATCAGTAGGTGTGGGTGTGGTGGCCACAACACTGGAATCTTTCCTATGGGCCAGGCTCTTAGTATCATTCAAATAGAGATTTTTTTTTCCTTCTCCGTCTTCTTTTCTTTTTTTTCTCAGGCAGAGTAATAAATCTGCAGATGGCATAGACAGAAAGACGCTACTTCAGAAGAGCTGTCTAAAAACACTGCCTCTTTGGCAAATGCCTTAAAGTAGGTCATTCTGTTGTGATTTAGCTTTTTCTTTAGATTTGATTGCCAGCTTTTTGTTCCCATTACAAGTAGGGTGCATTCCAGTCCACAGACTTGTTCTTCGTTTTCCCAAATGGTATTTGTTTACTAGGGTTTGCAGATCTTCATGTGAAAATGGCCAATAACCTGTCACAGAACTAATCGCGCCCTTGACCACAGAGCAACGTGGATCCGGTGCTAATCTGGCGATGTTGAAATATTAAACGCCTCCCTCAAACACCCAGTCTTCCCACAGCAAGGCTGCCCTGATTTATATGGGTAGGTTTGTTGAAATAATTGTCCCATCTATTATACATGTGAAAAGAAAAGGCGATGGGATGTAAATGGGAAACTTTTACAAGCCATATCACAGCCGTGTGTATAGATATTCAGGTTATCTGCTTTTATACTTGTCATTGTTTGTGTTTTTTATAGGGGAAAAATCACTGGGTTCCATTTTCCCATCGAGGCTTTGGGATTTACATGCAGAACCCCTGCCGGCATTAATGAGTTACCTGCATAAATTCCCGGGCAATCGATGAGCATACAGACCTTGTTTTGTTATATTAATTATTACTCACAGAACCTTGACAGTGACATTAAATGAGGCCTTAAAAAATCCTGATGAAGGTCTTAAGGTGTCTTTTACTGTTCAAATATTAGCATTGCAAAAAAATCTGTCTAAGGCATGATTCACTTTGTGGTACCATCAGGAAGGAGGGGTTGAAATGAGACAAGAAGGAAGGCCATAAGAAGTAAACTAGCTGGTGTTAACTCTTCAATGCCTACAAGCTAGTTCCTAGAAATAGTTTATAGGCCTCAAGTTGTGACAATCATTAAAGTAAATGTTAAGATCACAGTGAATCAAAGAACTGAGTGCGTTGTTTTCTCCAGATTGGTATTGAATATGGTATCTTCTTCACAGGCCAAGTTTTGTCTTGGCAAATTGTTGGTGTTTTCAGGTGAATTCCAAGATGTCAGTTAAAAAGACACACACACACACACACACACACACACACACACACACACACACACACACACACACACACACACACACAAATGTGGGTTTGGGAGAGGAGGAGGAAATTATTGGCAAGGTGTGCTGCAAGATTGCCTGCTAAGTGTGTATTTAAGCAGCAGAATGGCAAAATGATGTTACGTGCAATTTTCTTTTATTCCCAGTAAAACTTCTTTTAATTAAAAAGCATGGGAGGTAAAAGTCTCAGATTAAGCAAACGTACCTGTTAAAAATATTTACGTGACAGCAGCCCTGGAACAACCAATTTACTGTTGAAATGATGACAGATACACACTGTCATCCTTTGCTAATTCACAAGGAACTTTTGAATCCTAAAATTGGCATTAAGAACTGGAGTTATCACTGTGCTAACCAGCTGAAACCAGCTGCTGTTGAATGGAGACCCCTACATGTCTCCAAGTAGAAGAGTGCTACATTGGGTTTTCAGTTGCCGAGTTTTCTGAAACTAGATTGTCAGGCCTCAGTGGACTGGAACTGTCAACCTTCCAGTTGGCAGCAGAGCCCACTAACTATTTGCAGCGCCCAGTGATCCCCTGCACACTGTGTTAGAGTACAGTTAAACAAACAGGTGCTTATTGGAGATTTCTGCCTGGTGAAATAGGAGCTAACTGCAATTTGTTTAGATTTCTCTTCGAGTGGAGGTACCTACTGTATAATACTATTTGACGATACTCTTCACTGTTAGGTAATGCTGATGATTCCAAATTAATCTGTTTACTTTCATTTTCTTTCCCCTTTGCTGGTTAATGACTCTAACTGGCCTTGTCCCCAAAGTTGCGTTTAACACTTTCCTCTCTCTAAACCGTCTTCACGTTCATCATTTGAAATACCGACTCCAAAAAGCTAATTCTCAAATCGACATTGCCCCCTTTACTACCATGCCTTTGTTTACCCACTTGCTAAAGTGAATCAGTAAATAACTCCTATTGCTTTATTCTCTGATAGGTATACAACACATTACAAAGCCCAGGAAGAAATGATTCCTGCCCGCAAAAATGTAAAGTTAACTACATATACGAATAAGGAAGGATGGACAAAGTGACAAACCAGACTGATTAGAACTGACTATGGTGGCATTAGGAGCTTGGGGGAAAACCTCCATCTCTTTGGGGCTTTACAGTTCATAAAGAGCTTTCATTTACATGTAACTGAGTTTTCTGAAGTCTTTTCAGGTACAGGTATCATAATCTCCTCTAAGATAGGAGAGGAAACTGATGCCCAGAGAAGCTTTGTTATCGAAAGTTCATATGGTTAATGTATAATAAACCTAGAACCGTCTAACTCTCGTTTTCTGGCTCCAAACGCATTGCTCACTTTATTTCCTGGCTTCAGAGCAAACTCAAGTGCTTGGGCTGGACTCTCTGCTCGCATTTCCTGTGTCAAATACCACGTACCTTGGCCTTCACTTTATCTCATTAAAACCAATGGTTCTGATGCACCCAAAGACTACCAGTCAAACTAGTTGATTCTGTTCATGGAGACCCCAGGTGTTACAGAGTAGAAATGCCCTGCACCCCCAGGGTTCTCATGGCTATGACCTTTCTGAAGCAGACAGCCAGCTCTTTCCTTTGAAGTACCTCTGTTGTTGGGTATCATTGAGTTGATTCTGATTCCTGGTGACCTTATAGGACAGAGGGCAATTACCTCATAGGTTTTCCCAAGGGATATAATCTCTGTGTCAGCAGATCTCCAGGTCTTTTCTCCCTCAGAGCTGCTGGCATGTTGGAACTGCCCACTGGTCAAGTAGTAGCTGAGTGCTTTACCCATTGTGCCTCCAGTGCTGCTTAAGGGACCTCTGAGCGGGTTTAAAGACTGCCAGTCTTTTTGTCTGTAGCCCAGTAACTGTTTGTGCTACTCAGTGCCTCTACAAAAGAATAAAAGGTAGGTAAATTTAAATATTACTTCTATCCAAAAATAAACAGAAAGCCCAGTGCCATCGAGTCAATGATGAACTCACGATGACTTCTGTTCCAGAGAAAATAAAACAGAAACGGGGCCTGAGAGATGAATGACATGCCTAAAGTCATAAGGGGAGCCGATCTCCAGTTCTTTAGATTCTCCCAAACCAATGATATCTAAATGGATTAAGAATGGCTCACCCACAGATTGATTTCTACGTAGACTGGTAACTGGATAATTGTATCCTTAACACAGTGATGAACTTAAAACGTGTCAGTTCATGTAATTCTATTGCACAAAACCTGGTAACTAGCCTCCCTTTTTATTTTACTTAGAGAAGAAGACTAAGTCCTCACTGTGGCCTACAAGGCCCGACATGATCTGACCTTGCCAGCAGTCTGGTGTCCCCCTTCTCCCTGGCTTGCACCCTGCTCCAGCCACCCCGGCCTTCTTGTGTGCTGAGCCTGTTACATACCCAGACCTGCCTCGCTGTAGGTTCTTGTCTTCAGATGCTCCCTATGTCTGGAATGCTTGGCCTCCACGTATTCAGTTCTCCAACTCCCTTACCATACTCAAGTCTTCCAAGTCTCATCTTTTAGTGAGTTTACCTCAGTGACCCTATTTAATACTGTAAGCTACTCCTCAGCATTCCTGATTCTCCTTAATCCATTTTTCTAATTCCTTGGTGGTTATCACCTTCTAATATGCTACAATATTTTCTTGTTTATTATGCCTACACTGTATGCATGTATTATATTTATTAGGCAATCCCTAGGAGGACAGGGTGATTTGTGGTTAGTTTAGTGGCTTATCACAAGCTTCTACAAGAGCGCCTGGCATATAGTGCTCAGTAATGAGTACGGAGATGACCCAGTGTCTAATAGTGACAAACTCACTCTCTTTAGCCTACAGGTTGGAATTCCTGGTGCAATCTAGAATTCTTTCTAGTCATTCAGGCATCATTGTAAACCTAACAGCAAATACTCTTGACTTAACTTGAAAACCATTCTATGAACTCCTCTCTTCCCACTGAGCTCTATAATATACTCCAGAAGATGTGCCCTCCATTCATGTCAGTAACTGCTGTGTCTTCAGTTTTGCGGCTGCTTCCTCCTGCAGCCTCTGCATCCCTAAATCCATCTTCAGTATGACTAGTGGGAAAATCTTTTGGAGTTATTTGAAATAAAACTAAACTTATATTCTTAATCTGCCCTAGTTTCCTATGGACTCACCCTATACTCTAGTCGTGCTCTAAGCTCTATTCTCTCATCTATCCCTGTCCCTGCTTCAGTCAGCACAAGCCACATCCCAGCTTCCGGTTAGATTGCCTCAAGCTCTCTGCCCTGTGAAACATCCCCGGGCTTCCCAAATCCCACCCATACTTCCAATCTTATTTCAGCGACACCTTTCACTGGAGACATAACTTTTTCAGCCTCTTTCCTTTTTTTCCCACAGTTACACATGCTGTTTAATAGTTAATTATTCTCTGCTTTCTTTTTCCTGAAGTGCTTTGTCCCCTGTTACCTTCTACTCTTCCTGCTCTTGGTTGCCATCAAGCTGACGGTGACTCATTGACAATGTGTGTCAGCGCAGAACTGTGCTCCACAGGGCTTTCAATTCCTTGGTTTCTCGAAAGTAGGTTCTGAGGTCTTTCTTCCAAGGCACTTTTGAGTGCTCATCTTTGGGTAGGCATCCAAGCCCGTTAGCCCTTGGTGCCACCCAGGAGCTCCTGTGTGAACTTCAGAATGCTACAAAGGCAGGACTGTATACTTGTTTTTTTATACTTCTTTTATCTTCCTAACTCTACCCAGGATAGCCTGGAGCATGAGTAGCCATTCCATAAATACCGTTGATTCCCTGACTGATGATTATATTCTTGTAACTGCAGTATGCCAACTTCAGACAGCTGAACAATTCAAATGATATATTTTGAATGATATCCTAAATTTGTGTATCTAATGTTAGCAGTAGCATTTTTGTAATTATTGATGAGCTACACATTAGGATGAATGCATATTTAAACCTCTGCCTTAGCTAGTTCACATGTTTACAGCATTTTTATGTATAGGAAAGCATATTGCTTCTACCAGGGATTAACTGGTCCTCATGGATTGAATGTGTTTCCTAAAAAACGTGTAACAATTTAGCTGTGCCTAATTCCTGGTATTGTGTGATGTTCCTCCCTGTTGGAATTCCTGTCTCTATGATGTTAATAAGGGTGGATTGGAGGCAGTTGTGTTGGTAGAGGAGGATTCAATGTGTGTTTGTTTTGTGCCTTGAGGGTCTCTTGAGCTATAAAGGGAAAAATCTGGCAGAGAGTTTTGAGAAACACCATCAAGAAAGCAGCACCAGGACAACAATGTAACCTTCAGGACTGAGGTTCCTACACCAAGATGCTTCCCAGCCAAACACTGGTACAACACAAGGGCTTTCCTCCAGAGTTGACAAGGGGAAAAGCCTTCCCCTGGAGTGGACACCCTGAATTTGGACTTGTAGCCTACCAGACTGTGTAAGAATAAACGTTCTTTGTTAAAGCCATCCACTTGGTGGTATTTCTGCTAGAGCAGCACTAGCTGTCTAAAAACACTCAGTCTTGTTTTTTAAGTACTACATACATAGGTGTGTTTCCTGCTAAACATCTAAAGTGGACTCCATAACAAAGAAGTCACAAAATACATAGGTATTAGTGCAAAAAGCACTAGGAAATACCTAGATAAGGAGTAGAACCATTAATCCAAGCACCAGTTAAGAACCTTTCATGGTATATTTACGCTTTCTCATGAAAACTTCGTAGAACACTGCAATAAATCATGCTTGTGTAATACATGCTTAAAAATGGCTTAATCTTTGATGTTTTCCAGCAACTGTGATTGTATTTTACCAACCTTTGAAAGATATTATCACTTCTTTAGCCATCCATGGTTAAACTTTGCATATCTACATTCTGACATCTTGTCTTGATTCATCTTGAAAAACAAAGACAATTTTGGTTCTTCTAGGGGGAGTCACAGCTAAACCCTACTCGTATCCCATTGGTTAGCTCCAGTGCTAACCAATGAGTGGAAAATACTAACGGTGCTCAGAGTAGGTGTCTTGTCTTATTCCTTAAATATGTGTAGAATCCAAATTCTTAACACACTCTCCACCCTCAACGGTACAAGCCATTCTAGGCATGTGTTTTGCATTGAATTACTTACTATGTTAGACTCTTCACCTCTTTTCTACCTTCGGTTCTAAGGACAATTGAAAATGAACCTGACGATTCTGGATGTTTTCCTCTTCTTTACCCAGCTGCTGCTCTCCAGGTTCACAGAGTCTCTCTTCCCTACTCTCTATGGAACCTGGCTACCCAAAATACGGCTCTGAGATCAGCAGCATCACCATCTCTTGGGAGCTTGTTATTATAACAGAATCTGAAACCTCACCCAGGCCAACTGAATCAGCATTAGCATTTTTAGCAACATTCACAGGCAATTTCCATTTGCAAGCCCTTTAAAAATTTGAGAAGCTACTAAGCTAAAACTTCTAAGAGTTCTTAGGTGACAGTGGGAACCTGGTTTGTGCAAACAGCTAATGTGCTTGACTGCTAATCAAAACATTGGAGGTTTGAGTCCACCAAGAGGTTCCTCGGAAGACGTGCCTGGTGTGATACTTCTGAAAGATCACAGCCTTAAAAGTCCCACAGAGCACAGTCCTACTTTAACACACAAGGGGTCAATATGAGTTGGGACTGACAAGAGGGCACCTGGCTAACTGGTTATGTGCAGCAGTGTTGGCCGCGGAACTGGCCGACAGAGAAAATCTCACAGTTCTCATTGGCCATCACCTGGCCTTTTAATGTCCTAAATCACTGAAATTTCCCTTCACTGCAGGAGAGGGTCAATATGAGTCAGAATCAATTCACCAACAGTGGGTCTGGTTTTTCTAGTACTTTAAGGAAACTCTGGTAGCATAGTGGTTAAGCACTATGGCTGCTAACCAACAGGTCTGTAGTCTGAATGCACTAGGTGCTCCTTCAAAACAACATGGGGCAGTTCTACTCTATCCTATAGGGTCGCTATGAGTTGGAATGAAGTGGATAGCAACTTTTTTTTTTCTTTTCCCCTAGTACTTTGAAGCATATGTCCTGAGGGTGGTATATTATAGTCACACCACACAGGTACATCTGTCTTGATAGAGGACGTGCTTTTTTTTTTTTTTCAACCCTAGCCAATTAGTCAACAACTTTAGGCCCTTCTGATGGAGTCCGGGTTGTGAGAGGTGAAGACTTTGGGATGCGTATAGGATGGCCGCCCTTGCCACTTGTGGTCATTAACGTTCCCGTGGTGCTTTTTGTGAGAGAAGGGGGTATTAACCTCAGTGTCCTGGCTGACTTCCAATCTGTATAATTACACGCAGCCTACCTAAATCGGCTCTGTAGTTTCAATTAGGTAAAGTATTGTTCACTTCTTGTACTAAACTGCTATGTTGTGTTGCTACAGCCTGCTAATTAGCTGGTGTTTTTCAGGTGGCTGCATTCGCGAGTAACAAAATGTCTCTCTCTGGCCATCTCCTTCCCTGTCCCCTCCACTCCCAATGCACACAGTGCCACACACAACTGCATGCATATTTCTTGATTTATTACCATATCGTGGATAACAGTGCTTTGAGATCATAAATTCCTAGATGTGACGACAAGCATTTTTGTAGTTTCTCTATACAGTTTCAAGGCTTACCTAGCCTATCACAGGGTATTGTGTGTGTGTTGAGGTGTAGAACCTGTGCAGGGAATAGCATGATTGTAATAATGGATGGATAAAATAAGCCTTCCAATCCCTAAATGGAGGGCAAATTCCCGTGATTACCAAGGATGTATGAGTTGCTTTAAGAGCTTGACACTTTGGAATTGGTTATTTTCAGTGTGATACCAAGAGAAGTGAGATCAGAAAGGAAGGAGGCATACTCCATGTTATTTTTCCTCTCCCACTAGTTTAGCAATTCAGTGGGGGCAAGTGAACCACCAGGAAAACACCTCAGTGTGTGTCCCTCAGGGGGATATCTGAGCCTCACTAGGAATATAAGGTACTGGGAGAGTGAATGGAATCCCTTTTTGACAGTTCAAGTGTGCGCACTAGGGAAGTGCTTACAGCTCTGTAAAATGATGGCTACACAGGGAATGAAGAGGGAGGAGCTGTGCTCTAGTCAAAGAAAGTGTGTGTTTGAGAATAGACTTTTTCTGGGATGTAAAATTATTGCAGAAAACATGTCCAAATGGAAAGAATCAGATTTAAGCAGAGTGTCCCTTTGAACGTCGTTTCACTACGTGAACACATTTATTCCATTTTGATGCCTGGCACAGAGACACAAATTAATTAGATAAATAGTCTTTTAGGGCAGGGTAATTCCCTTTATCTTTTGATATCCCAAATACCAGGGGATATAGGTGAATAAATCAATGAATGAATAAATAAATGAATGAATGAACAAAGTTGATAAAGGGAGAAATATTTATTAAGAGGCATATATTGGCGATCAATTCATGGACACCAGAAGAAATAAGTAAAAAGACGTTTCTAATGTCACAGTTCCAAAGCCTATGTCTTGTCAACTCCTTGTTATAGCTCTGCTGCATGATGTCTCACTTGTCTCTTTGAAAATAAGAAAGCAAAAGAGAGCAGAGCTTTAATCAGTCAGATGGATGGAGTGATTTAAAGCCTGTAAGAGATCAACTGGTTTCTAAATTTCTTTTAGAATAAGAGAGGTGTGGAACCAGAAAGCTGGAAACGAGACTGAGATAGAGGGAACTGAACATTTCCATGTATAGGCCACGAGGTAAATTAACAGGTTTGAATAAGGTTCCTGGATCCTAGAGATTTTTTTGTTTTCCTGGTAAAATGTCTTTACTCCCAGCTCAGGGTCTATCACGTAACAGGTACACAACGTATTTCTGGCATGAATGAGGGGTAGATGGATGAGTGATGTAGGCAAGGATGCTTTAAAAGTGAAGAAGGTGCTGAAAGTGGTGGATAAAAGAAAGAATTTGAGGATAACTATGCTCTTTTGGGTGCTGATAATACTGGGAAAGAACACAAGGAAAAGGAAAAGGGAAGCTACAGGAAAACAGCTTGGTTGAAGAGAATGTGGGTGTGACACAGAGGAGGAGAAAAAATGATTAGAAGTGAGATATATGAGTGTCTATACAAAGGGTAATAATGAATATAAAAACACCCACTGCTGTCAAGTTGCTTCCAACTCATAGCTACCCTGCAGAACAGAGTAGAACTGCTCCATAGAGTTTCCAAGGAGTGTCTGGTGGATTTGAACTGCCAGCATTTTGGTTAGCAGACATAGCAGTTAAGCACTATACCTGCAGAGATTCTTAGAGCTTATAAATTCTGCATGCATTTTCAGCTTTCTGGCTTTTTGGTTTTTCATACATTAGCAAATTGGGGGAAAATTATAGGCTGAAGAATGTATTGGGGAAGAGATTAAATAAATTTAAAATTCTAATCTTAAATCTGAGCTCTGCTATCATTTGATGATTTCAAATGAGATTTTCCCAATGCCCCAAACCCAACAGCCTGGAAACTCACTTACTTGTCCTGTAGATGTCCAGTCAAGGGGAGCCCATGGTGATTGCCATTCACCTCTTAAAGAGTCAAACGTGGGTTAAGTCTGGCCATAGGCCATTTATTATTCACGGCTTAAATTTCTTCCTACCCACTGCTAACATCCAGTCTTCTCTTAGCCCAGCTTGACTGGATAGACAACAGTCTTGAGATCTAAAACCTCATGTATAATCTGCAGTTTTTCTTGCACTAAGAAGAAATACCAACAACATGAAAATTTGCAGATGCCCCGTGTTAACTATTCCTGGATGTCACCCTGCAGCTCTAGTTTCTGCTTTCTCCTCTGCATTCTGGGTACTGCTGCTGGACTTGTCAGCGCCTTGTCACTGCTTGCCGTTGCGTGGGCTACCATTGGACTCTGTGTTCTTAACAATTATCCATAAAAACCCCCACAGAATCCTTCACGATTAAAAAAACAATATATTAACAGCTTAAAAAATAAAATAAAATAAAATAAAGCTACATAAAAAAAAAATCAGTTTCCTTAAGCTGATACAATTTGCAATGCGGCAGAGCCACAGCTAATGCCCTTGTTGCCTCATCGTCTCCAGTCCCAGGATGCTCTTTTGTTCCTGGTGTGACAAGGATGTGGGAAGCCAATATGATTTAACTGAATAACACAAAAATGTCAAGAACACTTTCTTGTCTTGTATACAGACTGGAATAAATTACTCGTATGGAATGTGTTGTTTTCCTTTTCAGAGAACAGCTTACAAGGAGGTAGGCTGACAAGAAGTGGCTAAGAAATATTATTAAAAAATAGCCTATTTTAATGTCAGGCTAAATGGCTGAGAAGTTCACAGACAGGAAGACAGCAACAAGGAATTAGGCTCTTATGGGCAGCAGTGGAGAAAAATAAGTTCAGTAAGAAATAAAAATGAGAGAACTAGTGTCTCAGAATTAAAGGTGAACAAAAAGGAATTGGCAGCTACCTGGACACGCCAGCCAGAGAGGCCATGGTATCTGATACACGTGACAAACCAACAGACAACTGCAAAGCTCCCCAAACAACTTGCCTGGAAGGCTTGCCAAGGAGCCAGATGCTGCTTCTGGAAGAAGCTCTTCCGTGGTTGGGCATCTGGGTTCAGTGCTTTTCATTTAAAGAGGAGAAAGAAGGTGGTAGAAGGCAGCACCATCCTGCCTTTTCAAAAACATGCTCTTTCCAAGCGTGCATATACATACACATAACTACATTCGAGGAAAGAGTCAATGTATGTGGACATGAAACTTGTTCCTATGAAGGACACTTAAAGATTAAACTTTCTCATTGCTTTTTAGGCAGATAAAGCAATATTTTAGGGAAAGAGAGTGAGCAAGCAATAAAACATCCATTATAAATGTCATTTTTTTTTTTCTAATTGATTAGGTCACTGTATTTAAAGAGGTGGGATGATAGTGTTTAATTAAAAATGGAGAATTTGAGTGGCGGGTCAGTTCCTGCATCATATTTGACTCATCTTTCTCACTCTTTGTTTTACCATTCCTTCTTCCCTGGAAACACAGTTGAGTATTGGTGTTGGAAAGAAAGTACAGCATGGTCTAGCGGACTGGAAATCAGGTGATTTGAGGGCTAGTTGATTTTTCCACCTTCCACTTTGAAGTTCGCTGTGTCAGTGCTCCATAAAATAGGGAAACTAATTTTTTTTTTTTTTTTTTTTAAATACACTTAGGAGAAGAGGGCCAGACTTTTTGTAAAGTAAACCAAACTCAAGGTGTTTTCTTGCTTTTCTTTTTTAAATCTCACTCAGCGCTAAATAATTCAGGGAATATGAAGTCAATGTTGGATTTTTTGAAGCAAGAATCAGGGAAGTTAGTTTGATATAACAGAAGTCATGAGTGACAGAAATTCTCTAATTTAGCAGTGAAAGGTATGATCAGAGATAATAAATCTATGCTCTGTTCTCTGAGGTCCCCTACAAACTCCAGATAATTGAGAAATCAGAAAAACTGGCAACTCTCATATACAGGGGTAACTGGTCTAGCATGTGCCAAGTCACTGATGGGTCAACCTCTTATAGTATCTTTATGTCATTGGGTTTGGGTAGTCTTAACATGTGTTCTTGTGTTAATAATATTTGTTTTACAATCAGCATTGTTCTTCTCTTCATCAGTATGAAATGATAAATACCTCAGTCAAAGACCAGACTAGCACTCAGCTTCCCAAAGGTCACAGCCTTGAAAACCCTGTGGAGCAATTGTACTTTATACACATAGGGACACCATGAATTAGAACTGACTCAATGGCAACTGACAACAACAACAAGTCTGAAATAAATCACAGTTACAAAAAGAAAAAAAAACCCAACAAACTCACTGCTGTCAAGTCGACTCTGACTCATAGCGACCCCATAGGTCAGAGTAGAACTGCCCTACAGAGTTTCCAGGGAGTGCCTGGTAGATCTGAACTGTTGACTTTTCATTAGCAGATGTAGCACTTAACCACTACGCCACTAAGGTTTCCATCATGGTTACAAGATTCCAAAAAGAGATGATCTTAACGAGGATCACTCACTGGCTATTAGATTATCACCTTCTAGTTTTTTGGACTTGGGTGTTTCCATTTATTCATAAAAACTATTGAAATATCCACAATGAGCAGGACAGCATACTTAACTCTGGAGAGAAAGCAGGGAACAAAAGGACACAAATTCCTGCTCTTCTGGAGCTGGTGCTCTGAAGGACAGTGGGGCCATGTCAGTTCTTTTTTATTTCCATTCTCAAAACTTGATGATGTGATACAAAGATTTAGCTTTATTGTTATTATATCTGCTAGATTACTACTGATTTTCTCAAGCATTAAAGGATGAGTGAAAGAATTGGCTATCACTAGAAAGACTGTGATCGCTATAAATGCAAACAAACCTGAACATGTTATTTCCCTGCTTAAGATCTTTCAGCGATTTCTCTAATGACTACAGACTGAATTTCAAACTCCTTAATAAGACATGTGATGCTCTTCATAATTTAGCTCTAGTATATGTTCTTCTAGGTTCAGATTTCTAGCACTTTATTTTCCTAATTCTTCAATCATTTCAGAGAACTTGCCACTCTTTCAGCACCTTATACCTCTCCTGGCTGCATGCCTTTGTTCACATTATTCTCTCTGCTCATAACAGTCCGGTTTGCCAAACTGACATCCTTAAAGATAGCCTGTGCCATCTCCTTTTGAAGCTATCTTTGATTTATCTTGGCTAAATGTTAGCTTCTGTTCAATGCTCTCACAGAGTTTTATGATACCACACCATACTTATTATATGCTCTGAAATACCTTTAGCAATAGTGATGTTAACTCCTCTCTGAAAGTTTGGTAGAAATCTCCAGTGAAGCCATCAGGGCTAGGGCTTTTTGGGGGGGTGGCGCAGAGTTAGTTTTTAAGTTACCTGTTAAATCTTCTCTTTTGTTACAGGTTTATTTAGTTGTTCTACCTCTGTTTGTGTTAGTTTATGTAGATTGTATGTTTTTACATATTTGTCCATTCCCCTTAGGTGTTCAAATTTCTTAGTGTTCTATTTGTCATAGTATTCTGTTACAATTTTTTTTTTTAAACTTCAGTTGGGTCTCGTGATATTGCCCATTTCATTTCTTCCTTGGTTTATTTCTTTCCTATTTTTCTTTTGTTAGTTTGGCCAGTCATTTATCAATTCTGTTGATCTTTTCAAAGAACCATCATTTGGTTTCATTAACTCTTTCAATAGTTTTTCTATTCTCTAATTTATTTACTTCTGCTCTAATTGTTATTATCTGCTTTCTTCTGTTGCCTGAGGGGTTCTTTAGCTGCTCTCTTTCTATTTGTTCAAGTTATAGAGCTAATGCTTTGATTGGGTCCTTTCTTGTTTTGGGATGTGTCACACCATATTTCTTATAATTGTAGAGGTGCAGTGAATTATTTATATGGCCCTTCTAGCTGTGATCTTTGTGACTCACACTGATTGGATGGGACTGTGCAAATAAGGTATATGGAAACTGTAATGATTGGGGTTATGTGTCAACTTGGCTAGGTCCTTTGGTTTACTAATTTATGTGCTCACAAAGATAATAAGGTACCTCAGGGTAGGGTTCTTCTTATGTCTGTAGGATCTGATGGAGCGGTCCATAAACATTTTCTGTAAAGGGTCAGATAGGAAATATTTTTGGCCCTGTGCAGTTGTCACAATGACTCAGTTCTTGTCATTTGTGGTGTGAAAGCAGTCATGGGCAACAATAGACAAATAGGTGTGTTTGTTTTCTAATAAGATTTTTTTGAGCAAAAGAGTCAGCGGATAGACTTGGCTGCTGGACCAAAGATCACCAACACTTGATCTTGTTTGCTGCTGTTGTTAGGTGCCGTCAAGCTGGTTCCAACTCAGTGAGTTTAATGACTGAAATACAGTCGTGACTCAGTTAAGACTTTTTGAAGAAATGATTGAGGAGAATTTTACAGCCAGCAATTGGACAACTATGAATTTATTTGGCCTCTCTCACTCACAAGAAAAATTTGAAGGCATTAAAAATTTTTTTTCCATGTCATACAGTTTATAAAGGCGAGGTTGAGGCTTGAGCCTATATCTTTGGATTCCAAATCTCCAGGTCTTTCCATTGGGTAAATGACCAAGATTCAAACTGGGATGGAGGGAACAACTTAAAAAATTTACCTCTGACTAGGGAAATACCTCATGACATGGGTCAGCAGTAACAATAGGGAAGGCAGTGTTAGATGGGACAGTAGCATTTTTATGGTTTATTTTACTTCCTATTATTCAGTGGTAAGTGTTAGCACTGTAATGTTGTATCTAAAAATCTAAAGTAATAACTTCACTCCCATCTTAAAACCTTCTCTCTCAAAGCATTCCTCTAGAACAAGGATAAACCATTGGAAGGATCAGTGAACCTTCGTCCCCAGCTCACAATCCTTATAAATCCTGTGCCAAGATGTCTCCTAAGTAGATGACATTTTAATGATTACTACAGGGAGTTGGGAAATACTGCTTCACCCTCGTGATCAGAGTAATTAATTTTCCTAACTACCAGCCCAAATTCTGCCATGGGAGTCCAGTTGAGGAATTTCAGGCCCATAGGAAGCACATTAACTCCTCAAAGAGATTAGGGTGCCATTTCAAATACACAAGCAAAGGAGCTATTAGACTTCTGGTTTATTTCAAACAAGTTGCGACCCCTGCCCCTCAAGGAGGGGGAAAACAAAAGGAAATTAAAAAAGAGATGAAAATAAAAAACAATTTGCACAGGTTCCTCATTTTCCAATAAAAATACCCACGGCCTGCAAGTCTTTGGATATCAGGTATTGTGGTCGGGTGAAAGACCAAAAAGTACAGAAAAAGCATGGAATGCCAGAAGACAGCACAGAGAAAACACACCCTGCTCCAAACACACCAAAGCCGAGCCTTCAGAAGCCTGGTGGGAGGCCTAGAGCCCACGAGTCATTGCTCTTGACAACCAGAAAGCAGGGTAGGGCTGGGGGTTGTGAAGTCCATTCTTTAACCATCTTTCCTTGTTTTTCTCTCAAAATATCAGGGATGTCCATAGTGCTATTTTAAAGATACGCTGGGAGAAATATTTCCTTACCATCTTTTCCTCACACAACCCGTGTGTTTCTAGGCCATCACCCGTTAAGTTTCCTCTGACAGACTTTTGTAGAATATTTTATTTAATATCCATGAAGACCACAGAGAAGCTTTAAATATCATCTTACTCTCACTAAATAGCCACAGCTCAATAGTTTGCCTTTTCAATGAAGCATTCAACTGGCATGCTTCCGTGAGATTTGCCTATTCAGCCATATCATTTTTTCACCTTGGAATTCTATGAACAGCTGGAATATTTTCTTTGAGTCTGTGTATAAGAGAAGATTTTCACTTTCTTTTCAACCTATTTTATGAAGTGCAAGTCTCCTGTAAGAATGCCTACTTGTACCTAAAATCTATGGCAAATGTATTCTTCCAAGGCTACTTTGAAAATCAGCGAATGGCATTATTTCATAAGTCATCTTTAAAAGACATTTGTAAGGTGCTTTCATGTTCTCTGAGTAACGTGCACATGTATTGAAATTGAACGTTCTCTGGCGTTTTCCCGTTTTCTTAAGATTTTGAGATTTTCTGGGCTTTCAAAATACATGCCATAAAGTAAATTTGGCTATATACCTCCCTTTAGCTCTGAGGAAATACTTTAGTACTTATTTTCTAATTTTTCTGTAATTATCTTTTTATCCTGGAAGCAAAAATGTGGAAAAAGACTTCAGCTGTGGCAGAATACCTTACTAATGAAAATGGCAACAACAATCCCTCCACTTCAAAAGATAGGTTGAGTCTTAGTTGAACAGGTAGTTGACCAGAGTGTTTTGTACTGGTTGTTTCCATGTCAGCTCTGACTCATGGTGACCCCAGCTATGTCAAAGTAAAACTGTACTCCATAGGATTTTCAATGACTATTTTATGGAGCTCTGGTAGAACAGTGGTTAAGAGCTTGTCTGCCAAAAAAAGGACTGGCAGTTCAAATCCACCAGCTGTTCCTTGGAAACTCTATGGGCAGTTCTAACTGACTTGGTGGTAAGGGGTTTGGTTTTGGCCTTTGTTTGGAAGTAGGTTGCCTGACCATTCTTCCATCATGCCTCTGGGTAGACCCCAATTTTAGGTTAGCAGCCAAGCAGGTTAACTGTTTGTACTACTCAGGGATTCCGAGGAGTGTTTATACTGATTGCTTTAAGATAGAGACTAAGGTTCCACCAGCTTTGAAATCTGTTGCTTAGCAGGCATCCATAATGCCAGGGTGTTGTTCAGCTTAGCACAAAATTCTCACTATGGGAATCATCCTGAAAGTTGTTGTTAATTAGGTGTCATCAAGTCAATTCTGACTCAGCAAATCCAGGCACAACAGAACGTAATACTGCCTGCTCCTGTGCCATCTTCACAATCTTTTCCATGCTTGAGTCCATTGTTGCAGCCACTGTGCTTGTGCTTCTCATTAGGGTCTTTCTCCTTTTTGCTGACCCTCTACTTCAACAAGAATGATGTCCTTCTCCAGGGCTTAATCTGTCCTGATAATACGTACAAAGTATATGAGATATAGTCTTGCCATTCTTGCTTCTAAGGAGCATTCTCTTCCTATTTCTTCCAACAGAGATTTGTTCATTCTTTTGGAGAACTGACAAGTTAGACAAGGCAAGGGGGTTGTTGCTAGAAATTTCTGTAATAGGGAAGCTCTTGGCAAAAAAGCACAGGAAGGCTTGGTCTGGCCCTAACCACTTTACACCTGCCCCAGAGAAGGCTGGATTATCATGACAAGCCACCTGGAAGGTAACTGTAGTTCGGTCTGAGAACATGGCAGGAGACATCAATCGAGTTGCTGTACAGATGGTGACAATATAGAGGTGGGTTGTGAAGCATCACAGTGGGTGCTGTGTGGCTTATAAATATGTATAAACAGTGCTGGGACTCCAGGAAACTAAGGGACTCAGGCAACTCAAATTTTGGAAAAAGTTCTGAGGTAGTATAAAGAATTTATGGAGGCTATGATTTGTGGCAGTAAATTCACCTCACATAGCCACTCCAATTATTCTTCCTATATTTATTTCATGAAAAAATGACTTTATATTTTCCTCAGTATAGCAACAAAGCATGATTATGTACGATGCTTAGTTAGTGCTGAATATGTGCCAGACATTGTGTAAGACTCTTTATTAACATGGCTCAGTTTCTCTTCTCCACATGTGTATGTTCTACTATGGATCTCCATTTCACAGATGAGAAAACAGAAGCTGAGAGTTAGTGAGTTATCCAAGGTTACCCACCTAAGTGGCAGAGCCAGTATCTATATCTAGATCTGCCTAACTCCAAAGCCAGGTTTCCTTATCTCTTCTGCAAATTTCAGTATCTCTTCCTATACCATTACTGGGTGGAAATGAAACACAAGAGGAAAAAACACTTTTTATAATTCAACAACTCAAAGAAGGAAATATTAATATATCAGCAAATATTCTATACTCTTTTCCATATGCATACATTTCTCCACATATTTGTAACTGTACTTTCTGTGAGTACAACACTATTGGGTCCTTGATTTTCCATTTTTTACCCAACACAAGCATTTTACCAAATAATAATAATAAATTTCGCTGTGAACTACATTCCACTAAGCTGATGTGATATACTGTGTTTTATAGAATTCTTCCCTATCATGGAAGGAATGCTTAGGTTGTTTCCAAGTTTCCACCAGTACAAATAATACTGTCATAAAGAGTTATGTTTGCATAAGCAACCCCCTCCCCCTAAAAAATATTCTTTAAGACAGAATCTCAGAAATTCAGATGACTAGTTGAAGAGATACAAACATTTAAAGGTTTTCATTCTTGAAATGTATCACATATATGGCTTTCCCAATACATTGTACTCTTAACACACACGCCAACCAGTGGCGTATAGAGGGCCTGATTCAACATATGCCAGTCAAAATGGAATTCACTCTATTTCTTCAGTGTTCCATAACTTCACAATCGTCTTCCTCCTGTCTATATTTCCGAAAGAGAGGAAAAGAGCAACGTTCTAAACAGCACATTCTTTTCCTTCTTGCTTTTCCATCAATCTCAGGGAGATGTCTTTCTTAATCACCAAGCATTGAAACCTAAGAAATATCTCTATGGCTGCCTGGCTAGAGATATGATAGAAATAAAAATTATGTGGATTTTTCCTTTGAAAATGTTTTAGGATTTGGGCCATTTCTTTTATTTGATGGCCAGCACACCAAACCAACTACAACTTCCATGGGGCCTCCTGGGTTCTATTACCATCTTTGTGCCCCTTCTCCCTCTCCTGGCTCCTCTCCTTTAATTTCTTTCACCTTGTACTCTTCTGTCAGATAGCTCTTTCATAAACACTGGTAACATCATGCCAGTGTCTGGCACACATAGCTTTAACGGCTCCCCATTCCCTATTTTTTACTTAAGTCCTTTGCCTAGCTTTCAATTGAAAGTGCTATGCATCAGCAAGTAGACTGTCTTTCAAGTCTTCCCTCACATTACCTTCATTTTTCCTTGACCTTCCTGCTTTTCTAAAGGAGGAAGCTATAGGTGAATGCATTTGACCTAATTTTGAGAGACAGAACTTGTCTTTTATTTGATGACTCAGAAGGGAGCACAGGACCTTCCAGTGTTTATCACTGGGATGCCAACTTGTCAAAGTAGCCATTAACAAAGATTTCTGGTTGATGGCACTTTGATATGGTCGCTTATTCTGAATTCCTGGTCTCAAGCTATCACAGAAGTAGCAAAGAACTTGCCTTTGAGTTTGATCAAGAATGAGGTCTCTGAGACTATTCATCCTATGTAATCATTGTGCAGTCTTGTCTTTAATGTCATCAAACCCTTTAAAAATTCTCTTTTGTGACTAGGACTTAAATTCCCTTTTTAGTTTGATTGTGCAAGCTTCATCAGTTTGTGGCTATTCTCTTTTGAGGAAAAGAGTTTAACTCAGAGCTCTGCAAAAGTGGAGTTCTATTCTGTTGGTTGTATAGTATGTAGGTCAAGTGGAATTCATAGCACTTCATTGTGTTCTCTGACCCTGACTAAACAAACTTCCATACATATATATATATATTTACAACAATTTTGAATAAACACTGCCTACAAGTGTTGACGGTAGATTTTCTGAAGAACTACCAAATGCATCAAGACTAAGGAAAACATTCTAATGATTCTTTCAAACATGAATGTATTTAAATTCTCGTTAAACAATCTTCTTATTTAGTCTTCTCAGGATTTGATGACATGCCACGATTGGCTGTTTATCAAAAATTTAGCAAGAAATGCTTAACAAGATATAATCGTGTGCACACATTTGTGCATAATTAAACACAGTTTATAAATCAGTGCAGGGTGAAATATGGTCACACCATCCAGGAAAGGTTGGTGGCTGGCAAATCACACTTTTCCAGCACATCTATAATAATGAACCTTATAAAATGAATTCCGTGAAGGTGATATGATAATCTGATTTATATCTTATTTTTAAACATTTATTTCCATCTCTACTGAATAAAACAAATATTCTGACAAAGTTAGGGAATTAATTTAGATATAAAAAACACAATCAGACATTAATTATTAAGGGTGGAAATGTGTAATATGGGAGATTCCCATCTTTTGTAGGTTTTTAAGTAGGTGGATTTTTATCTGTTTTTTTTTTAATTATTCATGTTTTTGGTCAATAATTTAGTTGAGTTCCTAGGTTCTTCATTTTACAGCTGTTCTTTCAGTTGGTGTGGGAGAGAAAGCAATAACTGAGATTAAGGTTAAGTAATGGATATGTCTCAAGAACATTAAGATCATGCCTCACATACTATAAGAAAGAAGATGAATTTTAACTAGACTTCAACATAACATGATTACTCCTCCCATCTTAACCTAATATTGCAAGGATAGAGTAGCTGGGGCAGAGGGCTGGGGCCCATGCTCTCAGGAGAAATCGATGCCAAGTGGCACAATTAGCATTTTGTTAATGAAGACTCTGTACCCCACATTGGTGAGTGGTGTCTGGGGTCCTAAAGGCCGCCAAGCTGCCATCCAAGGTACACCAAATGGTCCCAGGAACAGATGATCACCAAGGAACCAAAATGACATGTGGGAAAGAGAACCCAGAAGACAGAGAGACCTCTGTGAGTGGGTGACTACATTGACCTGTGACCCGAAGAACCAGATGGTGGCCAGCCACCACCAGTGATAGCCATGATGGGGCTCACAAAGTTGAGTCTCACCGGCAACACAAGAAATAAAAAGGGGTGCACCCTGAGATTGCCACTAAAAGACCACCACTGATGCTCCAGGGGCCTCGGGGTCCCCGGGGAGCATGACCCCTGACACTGATGCTGCCCCTGTCCATAAATCATAATGGAGGTCATCTTTTCAGACAGGAATGGATTGGATTTGGCGATACTGAGTGATCATATGGTGTGTGCACTTTCTGGTTCCATGCATGTATAGGATGTCGCCCTGCTGATCTCTTACTGGATAGAGGGGAGAAGGTGGAGAGGAGGGGACAGGAGATTGTTAGGAGGATATGACACGCATAGAACAGAAAGGAAGAGTGTGCTGTCACTGGGCGGGGAGAGAAGTAGGAGCTGCACATAGGTGGGCATGCAAATTTATATGGGAATGTACATTTTCACTCAATCATAAAAAAAATCACATCTCACATACTATTAAGGAGTATACTTTTCTATTTGTTTTATGAGTTAGATCACTGAAACTTACTACGATAAGTATTTCACTATTTACTTGTAACCTGAAACTCACTTCATGCTGTGTCTGAATCCTTAAGCAAAAGAATTAACATTTGAGAAATGCTTACCTTGTCCAGGCATTTTATATATATTATCTCATTTACTAACCACCACCACAGCATATGGTCAGCATCATCTAATACAATTTTGTTTGTCTAATTTTGTTTGCAATGGCAGTCAAGTGTAAGACCAGGATTTGACCCTAAATTTCTGTCTGTCTCTCTCTTGCTCTCAGGCCCAAGATCCTTCCACTGAACCATCTTCAGCTTCCTATTGTAGCTAGTATGTGGCAGTGACAAGAAGGGGACTTTCTAACAATGAAGGATGTTCTGAACTTCAAGACAAGGCTGTCTTCTGAGAACAAAATTAGAGAAAATCTATCATCATGAATTAGATTAAAACATGTTCCCTGATGGCACTTGGCTGGCTTGGCTGATGGAATGACTAGTTGGAGAAATTATGAACTATCTATACCACGGCCATCTACCTATACTATGACATGTTACAGATGGAACTATGCTATCACAAAGTAGGTGATAAAAATCATAATCTCCATGCCTGTAAATATGTCCCTGTTTGGAAATATGGGTTTTCTTTTGTTATATTAATGAGATCACATCATTATGGCAGTGGGTCCTAAGCCTAATCATTTTTGAGTTATAAAAAGACCAGAACTGACATAGTAATACACATATGTAGGAAGACAAATAGTTCATGAGGATTCTCTAAAAATCAAGAAATGCCAAGGAACAAAGGAATGTCCGGGGCTACCAACGAAAAAGGAATCAAAGTGGCCAGGACTATGATTGTGACTTTTAGCCATCAGAATTATGAGAAAATCAAGTTCTGTTCCTTAAAGCCCCCCATGTGTGTATCTATATCATAGCAGCACTGGGTAATTAAGACACCATCACTAGAAAGAATGAGATAAGTCCGTCTAATGAAACAGAAGATGGTTCATGAGTTAGAAAATAGTTGCAGAACAAAAGTACTGCAGATAAAATAACCAGACACACACACAAATGTGTGCATGTGCTCAGACTCAGGTGTAGAAGGATATGTATCAAAATTTTATATACTTCTGCTCAGCAGGCTGAGTGGCAGTAGGCAAATTTAACCTTTTAATGTCAATGTATTGCTTTTGCAATTAAAAATCATGTAAGGGATTATGTTAACAATCGGTAAGAATAAGTCATCCCAAAGAATGGGTGATTAAGGTAATTAAGAAAAATTTATCCAAAAAACACAAAACAACAAATGCTGGAGAGGTTGTGGAGAAACTGGAACTCTCTTACACTGTTGGTGGGATTGCAAAATGGTGCAACCTCTTTGGAAAGTAACCTGGCACTCCCTTAAAAAACTGGATATAGATATACCATTTGACCCAGTAATTCCACTGCTTAGAATATATCCTACAGAATCAAGGCCATTCACACCAATTGATACATGCACACGAATGTTTGTCACAGCACAGTCCACAACAGCAAAAAGACAGAATCAACCCAGATGCCCAACAACAGAGGAATGGATAGGTAAACTCTGATATATATACTCAATGGAACATTATGCAATGATAAAGAACAACGATGATTTTAGGAAACATCTCATAACCTGGTTTCAACTGGAGGACATTATGTTGAGTGAAAGTAGTCAGCGACAAAAGGACAGATATTGTACGAGACCCCTACAATAAGAACTTAAAAAGAGACTGATGCATAGAAGAAAAGACTCTTTGATGGTTGCAAGGGTGGGGTGGGGGGAGGAATTAGATAGTTGTTAGAAATTTGTTTGGGTGAAATCGGTGACAGCACTCATTAGAAAGAAGATCAATATTAACTGGACTTCAACACAACTTGAGTACTCCTCCGATCTTAACCCAATATTGCAAGGACAGAGTAGCTGGGGTAGGGGCCTGGGGGACATGCTTTCAGGTGAAATCGAAGCCAATTGGCACAACCACCATTTTGCTAATGAAGACTCTGCACCCCACATTGGTGAGTGGTGTGTGGGGTCTTAAAAGCTGCCAAGCTGCCATCTGAGGGTACAGGAAATGGTCCCAACTCAGCAAGAATAGATGATCACCAAGGTCCATAATGACATGGGGGAAAGAGAACCCAGAAGACAGAGAGACTCACGTGATTGGGTGTGTACATCAACTCATGACCAGAAGAACCAGATGGTGCCCGGCCACCATCAGTGATGGCTGTGATGGAGCTCACAAAATTGAGTCTCACTGGCAACACAAGAATAAATAGAGGTGCACCCTGAGATCTCCACTAAAAGACTGCAATTGATGGTCCAGGGGCTTTGGGGTTCCCCTGGGAGCATGGACCCTGGCCCTGATGCTGCCCCTGTCCATAAATCTTAATGAAGGTCAACTCTTTGGACAGCAATGGATTGGACTTGGTGACGCAGAATGACCATATATTGTGGGCACTTCATGGTTCTATGTATCTGTAGGATATCATCCTGCTGACCTCTTACTGGAGGACCAGGAGAGGAGGCAATAGGAGACAGCTGGGAGGACAGGACATGTATAGGGCAGAGAGGAAGAGTGTGCTGTTACCGGGCAGGGAGAGCAGTGGGAGCTGCATACAGCGGAGCACATGAATTTACATGGGGATGTACATTTTCATTCAATCATAATAAAAAAAAAAGAAAATTTAACCTCAGAAAGCAAAATGTCCCAAACTGTTTGAAACTCCGTCAGACTTCAACACACATACACACGATGAAATCTAAAATTTTGTCACCTGTCTTGCAGTCTGCTTTACCTTAAGCTGGTGTTAACAGAAGGCAAATAAGTATCAGTCATTTTGAAATGAACATGTCCAAAACAGACGTCTCAAACCTGCCTCACCGCAGTCTTGCCTGTTGGTAGTACCAATTCTCCCCTTCCCATGTTGAACTCGGAGAAGCACACTTGATTTTTCCTTTCCCCGACTCATCCCATACTACCCATCAGAAAATCCAACCTGATCAGCCTCTGAACTATCTCCGTAAACTTCTCTCTCAGGGCTGCACTCAAGCTACACTATCTCTTCCTTGAACTACTACCAAACTCATTGCTGTTGAGTTGATTCCAGCTCATACTGATTCTACAGGATTGAGTAGAACTACCCCACAGGGTTTCCATGGAGCAGCTGGCGGATTCAAACTGCCAATTGTTTGGTTAGCAGCTGAGCTCTTAACCATGTGCCACCAGGGTTACTGAATTACTGCAGTTGCCTGATAATAAGTAGGTCTCTTGTTACTTTTATTTTCGCAATCCGTTCGGCACATGGTGGCCAGAATGATCTTTTACACTCATCTAATTTAACACTTTTTAGTGGTTCTTGATTATATTTGGAATTTAATCCACGCCTCTCACTACGGCCCATAAGAACGTTTGTGATGTAACACCAATGTAACGTTTAGGAGCTCAGTTTCTCTCCCCCTTGCTCACTATGCCTGGCCATACTGGCTGAATTTCTGCTTTTCAAATAAATGAAGCTCTTTTAGCCTTCTGGGTTTTATACTTTTTCTTTTTCCTACCTTCTGCCTGCACTACTTAGCAGCTTACATGGATGGCATGTTGTCAATCTGATTCAACATTTTACAGATGAAGATACTGAATTTCAGAGAGCTTAAGTAACTTATTTGTGGTCACAGTACTTGGTATGCAGTGGAGCCGATTTTTTAACTCATATTTTAATCATTTCATGTTCTTTCCATTATACTAGGTAATGAGGTAAAGATGGTGCATCCCAGCACTCTAGCAAGAGTTGGGGCAATCAGGTAGCAAACACTGAATTGTTGCAACAACCAAGAAACACGGAATTTTTCAGAAGCTCCTTTTGTAGGTTCTTCCTAACTCTAGTGCACTCCCCAGCATCTTCAGGGAAGACTTCAGTCAGCTAAAGGGGGAAATCTGAGACAGATGCATTTAGAAACTCTTGTTATAAAGTTGTGAAGTTGAATATTGTTCATTTAGAAAGTGATAATACAATGAAACATTTAGAAACCTTTATAACTTACTTAGTTAGATGTCCAAAAAGAACTTTCATGGTGTCACGATTTGGTGGAGGGAGTTTTTGTACCAGAGACTTTATAGTTTCAATTCTTGCATTGCTATCTTGCTTCTCTGGGGGGAAAAAAAATTCAAAAGGAAAGTTATGAAATAATGGAACTTTGTAGAGACACATGATATACTTTTCTTAGGGAAAATTGTGGATATCATTTAATTGACTAAAAGCACCAATCAACAACTGAAAGGAAATACATGTACTCACAATAATTTGTATGAGATTTATTTTGACTCTGAATTTAGATCATGGTAATATGAAAGCAACAATGGTATGACCTTAACACAATCTTCCTACTAAGCTCAGTTATTGTTTTGGTTTTGTTAAATGTTTTCTGATTTTACAGGCTGTGTAGAGTGAACAACGGCTTCCTAAAAATGCCCACATCCTAATCCCAGGCGTCTGTGGGTATGTTATATTATGGAACCTTGGTGAAGAAGTGGTTAAGAGCTGTGGCTGCTAATCAAAAGTCTGGCAGTTTGAATCTGTCAATCTCTCCTTGGAAACCATATGGGGCAGCTCTCCTCTTTCCTCTAGGGTTGCTGTGAGTCTGTACTGACTGAAGAGCACACAGCAACATGGGACAAGAGGGACTTTGCAGGTGTGATTGTAGTAAGAATTATGAGATAGAAAGTTATCCTGGATTATCCAAGTGGGCCCCAAGTAATCGCAAGGGTCCCGGTAAGGAAGCAGGAAGGTCAGAGTTAGAGTGACAGTGCTGCGATGATGAATGCTGTGGGATGAAAAGGCGACATGATGTAGGGCTTGTAGCCCAGCAGTGAGAATGGCCTCCAAAAGCTGAAAAAGGCAAGGACACAGAGCCTGCAGAAGTGACGCAGGGCTGCCAGTGCTTTGATTTTTACTCAGTGAAGCTGATTTTGAAATCATCACTTTTGAGAACTATATGATGATAAATTTGCATATTCTTTAAGTCATGAAGTTTATGGCAATTTCTTACAATAAGAATACCCCATTGCTATTGAGTCAATTCCAACTCATAGTGACCTTATAGGACAGAGTAGAATTGCCCCATAGGATTTCCAAGGAGTGCCTCGTGGTTGAATGAGAACTACTATCTTTTTGGTTAGGGTCCCTAACTCTTAAACATTACACCACTAGTTTTTTTTAGGAAACTTATACTTAAGGACCCAGTGTGATTAAATAAATTTATGACTACTGTATTCTGTTGCCAACTGATTTTGTGGGACATTAATCTGTCTTTTAATTATTTTAAATACTATTTCTATTTCTATTCCTTCTCTCTAACACATTTTATTTTTGCTATAAAATCAGAGAGGAAAAAAAAAATTGAATAGCATAATACCTGATCATATATTTAAAACATAGGAGTTTCTTCAAAACTAGATGTTACATGCATTGCTTCCATTCATTTTCCCCCCCTTTACAGGCATGGATGGCACAATACAAATAAAGGTAGTTAGTGCATTATGGAGTTTAACTTCTCATAGTTGGAACAGATCCTAACAATCTAGAGAAGAGCTCTGGTAGTATACAGTCAAGTGCTTGGCTGTTAACAGAAAGGTCAGAACTTAGAGCCCACCAGCCCCTCCATAGGAGAAAGACATGGCCATTTGCTTCCATTAAGATTACAGCCTTGGAAACACGACAGGGCAGTTCTGCTCTGTCCTGTAGTGTCTCCACAAGTCAGAACGGACTCAGCAGCAACAGGTTTGGTTTTGAGTTTAGGAGTTCAGTTGTTTATTTAATTCAAACCATTAGATGCACTGACTTAGGTATTTTTCTTTGCTATATTTTTACATACATCTAACTTAGGACACAGAGTTTTTGATAAGACTAAAGAAGCCACTGTTGGAAAAGATGATATTCAAGAGAGTGACACAGAAGGCACACACCAACACAATATCCAGTCCCTTTATCCTTCTCAAGACAATCTCACTGTTAGAGAGGTGGCAATACACCCAGCTGAAAAGTCCATTTCCCAGCCTCCCTGAGATGCCAGTGTGGCCATGTGAACAAATCTGGACAATGAGACTTAAGTCAAAGAGTTACATGGGGCTTCTGGCGAGGCTGTGTAAAGAGAGCTGGTTTAGCTCCTTTAGCCTTTTTCCTCGTCTCCTTTCTGCTTCCTACCACGCGTGTGCCACGGCTGTACTATGATGTGACCTTGAGAAGTGAGGCTGTACACAGCAGAACAGGCAGCTAGAAGGAGTTTCTCTGATGCTGCAGAGTTCACAGGCCAGCCTCAGACACTGCCTGCCTCTGGGTTTCTTTCACATGAGAGAATAAGATCTGTTTTGAAGCCTTGGAGGGTGGGTCTCCGATACTAAGACCCAATACAGCTTCAAATATGACATCCTTCAGAAAGCCTAATTCATGACTTCATACTTGTATGAGGTACATAAACTTCATAGCGTAAGATCAGAATGAATTCAGCGTCGGGGAGTGTTTTGTAATACACTGTTGTGAAAAAAAAGCTTTTTATTAAGAACTATAGGAAAATATCCTCCAGAAGATGGTATTTGGCTATCCTGGGATGGGGGCAGTCTTCCTAGTACAGTTCTGCTTGGAAGTTTTCCTTTTTCCACCTAAAGCCACAAAGACCTATAAATAATGCTTCCCACAGTCAAAGCATTCAAAATTGCAGTTATTCTTAGAAAAGTTTGAAAAGAATATGGCTTGGACAGCTGCAAATGGAAGACACAAAAGGAGAGTTAGAGAAAAAAGAAAAGGCAGTTGCAACATCCTTGCCAACAGCAGATCTAATCTGTTCTGTCAAAGGGGTAGGAAATTGACTTCTGGATTAATGATGGTAGGAAAATATGTTGCTTTATAAGACCAATTGGAACCTATGGATACCAGAAACTCATAAAAAGAACATAAGACAGATCAATAAAGAGGGGAGGAACAATGGGACAGGACGCCCAGGTCACGGGTACCATGGACAATTTGCATATAAGCATGTGAAACTGACATCACATGCCAATGATCACACATGTATTCACATACACATACATATTCATGTTCACATATACACACGTAAAAGCGCACATATAGGTATACTTACATACATGTGACCATATTCCACATAGTTTGGCATGGTAGGAATTTAATTTACGTGAGGATTTTGTGAATTACTTGATTGAATAAGCAAAGATGATGTTAGGATTAAAGATATCTGAATTGTTTCAACAAAATTTAGGGGAAGATAAGGACAACAAAACCCTAAAAAGAAAACAAAAACAAAGCTCCACAAAATCCATCACTGAAGCTATGGGACAGAGTATAACCGCCCACAGGGTTTGCAAGGCTGAAGCAGCCTGCCACATCTTTCTCCCTTGGAGAGTCTGGTGGGTTTGAACCACTGACCTTTTAGTTAGTGGTTGAGAGCTTAACCAGTATACCACCAAAACCCTTGCCTTACAATTCTCCAAGAATAGTTTTAGGTCAGAGAGAAAGCTCAAAAGGGAGACAGCTGTTCTGTGTAGCTTCTGCCCATAGTGTTTATTGTTACTCTGAAGGGATGCATCTGAGACAACAGTTGAAAATTTGAATGTACTGCAACTTAGTCCTTGAGACCTATTCTAATTCCCCCAGAGAGGTGTCTATAAATAACAGAGTAACACAGCCTGCGGGGCGGGGGGTGGGGGGTGGGGGTTTAGGGGAGTGGGGGGGAGGGAGGGGCAAGGGAAGGAAAAGAAAACCCTTTCTAATTTCACTGGACCGTCTGATCACAGCGATGACAACATAAGTGTTGTCTCCAGAAACGGATCTGTTGACAAGAAGGTCTGCAGAAGGAACAGCCGTAATTTCAGTTTCACACACAGTACGGGTAGAGTGGACCTAATGGGAGCAGATAGCAAAGTCCAGTTGTGGGAAACACGAGCCAGTTGGGTGGGTTTAAGAAAGGCTGGGGGTTGCTCAATTGGAAGTATTTAAATTGGTAAGACCACGGCCATGGTGCTCGGTTAGGAAATAAAACTTGAGTGAGTCTGTTAAGCCACCGGGTAAAAGATTTATGAACTTCCTTAGACAAAGTCAGTGACCCCTCTTCTGTGTTTCACTGCATTTAGAACTGTCTGCTTACACAAAATTTTACATGAAATTTCCACTGTCTATATGTCTGTCCAGTGTTTCTGTTAAACTGGGGATTTTCTTGCAATGCTAGGCGCTACTTATACTGGGATACATTAGGTTGAATGAATGAAGGAAGAATGAATAAGTGTAAGACATAAACATAAAACTGAAATATATTTTGATTTGGATTCTGTACCAGCTTTTTCTTAGCTTTGTAGTCATGGGCAAGTTGCTTACTCTCTTTGAAAAACATCTAAAAGGATAGTTTTGTGAATTAAATAAGATGTAATATCCCTAGCACAGTGCCTTGTGAAAAGTCAATACTCCTTAAACATTCACTCTGTCACCCCCTCACCTTTTTCGAAGTCCCAGCTGACTGTGGCTTATCTTTTACTTTAAGCAATTACATATTCTTTGGCTTCAGTGGGTGTACAAAGTGTAGAGGCTGACAGCAGAACTGAGTTGGTGTTGCTGTGACAGCTTGGCATTACTCAAAACACTAAATGCTTCGTGATAGGCTGAGAGATTAATGCTCAGATTTGTAAGAATCCTTAGAGAACTGTGTGGTGGTTCCCATGTCTACCTACAAGAAATCTTTGATCTGAAAAGTATTTTATAGAAACATTTTTCTCTCAACTTCTCACACTTGAACAATTGGACAGTTGGACAGTGGTATGTCAATATTGGTGGCTCAGTTATACTTAAGTTTGGGAGGGGGAGCTGAGTTATCTGGAGAGAGCTGAACTGTGAATAAGGAGGAACACTTTATTTTTCTTGTAACATGATCAGGATAAAATCTTTGCAAGTGGTTATAAGAAAGCAGTGGTCTCCCATTCAAACCAATACCACACCCACTCTTCCATAGTTTGTAAAATCAGGAAATAACACCAACACTTCTAAGTGCTGGAACATCTAAAAATACAATGGGATACATTAATATCGAAATAACACCTTTTCATATCTGGTTTATTGAAGTGTCATATTGGGAACTGGATTCAGCATACATAATATAGAAGTGGTTAATGAGCTAAGATTCATGCACAGATTACTAAAGATGTGTCAACTGTCTTCAACTGATTCAATGAGCATCTGAAAGACAGCATTTTCTATTAATATTTCTCCTTCAGCATATGGCTTCTCATTATTGTGAAGTATGAAAAGTTTTGAAAGGACATTGAGAGATCTCTAACTTTTTATCTTTATGACTTTTTCCACATGGAGAATTAGGGAACCTTCTATATAAAATGTATATTAAGAGACTTACACAGAATATTTCCAGTAATTAACTTGACAATTCTTTCTCCTTTCATTCGCCTTTGCTCCCGCTCTTATTCCTTTATGATGTCTTTTGTATTTCCTCAATGTTCTTTACTACTTCCTTTTTAGTTTCCCAACTGAATCCAAAGACTATCTCCAGTTGTTAAGCTGTGAACTCTCAACTGCATTAAAAGCTTGCTCCTGAACTTCACTTTCTGACAAACCTAATAGATGGCACTGATTTTTTTAAGTACCCACTCCTTATGCAATTGCCCCCATCTTCTCAAACTACAAGAAGCTCTTTGTAAATAAACCTCTGCAAAGAGAAGTCTACACGCTACTTAGAGAAGCATCATCTACTGTACGATGAGAAATAGCTTTTAACAACATGATAAGGATGTAGCTTTACGGTTTTCCCCTGATTCATGGTTTTGAGGACATGTTTTTAGAAATATGGTTTATGACCCTTGCATTTGCATTTATCTGCATGAAATGTTGCTACTAAAACAAAAGACATTTCCAACTGAATACCTTACTGAAAAGAGATAGGCTAAAGTTTCACGATGATGGAAAGAGTCTTGTACAGTACAGAACTCGGACCTGATGACCCAGGACACTTTCTTGGCTTGATCATCCATGCATTTATTATCCTTAACTTATTTATAGTGACACACTAAATCATATTTCAAAATAAATTCTGCTTTGTTATATGTGTCCACCCAGAGGAAGACCAGATTCTGCCAGTAACCTAGGCACAGGGAGTTCTATTCATTCTATGTATCCACAGACCTTAAAGGACAACTATGCTCTCTGTTTTAGGGAGGTCAGCAGTACCACAGCTGTTCCGCTTCTTAAAGTTATTCTGGAATGTATACTGTATCCTGTATGAAAATCATGGTAATCATTTATATGTCAGGGCTGTATTTAGAAGGAAGTTGTTTTAGTTTCTATTCAGTTTATAATTTTTTGTATCGTGGCCATTTCAGAATTTGGTTAAAGACAGTTAGTTATTTGCTTACAGAAAGAATGAGTATACTCTAAGAATATTTTATTTGTTTCAGCATACCTTACACACGTTCGTAAGAATCTTTAGGCATGTGCTTTTTAATCATAATAAAACTTGAATTAGGTTTAAGGAATCTTCTAAGCTATGGCAATAAATTCCTTGATAAATGGTCTTTAAATAGCTTACAATTAATTTAAGAAGAGATATTCTGGGGACACATTTAAGCTTCACAAATGGATACAAATACACGTATACTTCAAACTTTTGTTATAAATAACAGAAACGGTGTATCATGCAGGCATTTGAAAAAAACTGTAACCATTTCTGCTCTGCTGTGCAATTTGGGGCAAGTTCCTTGATTTTTTTTGTTTGTTTGTTTTTTAAAGAATACACCTTCAGTCTGCTAGAGCCAGCCATTCAACATGGGCAGGAGTCAGTGAAAAAGAAGTTTCCCGTCCAGTGGCATGAGGTCCTGAATGACAGCCCTATGCCATGTCCTAGGGCTCACTGGCTGTCCAGAAGTCTCCATTTAATTATCAATCCTGGCCTTAGATTTTGGAGTCAAGGAGACATGGGTCTAGTCTGCCGTCTTGACTCCATCCCCTGCCCTCTTCAGTTCCTTGAATTTTTGATGCTTCAAGTTTCTTACTTAAATATGGAGCAAATTACACTACTTCATAGGGCTTCTGTAAATGTTTTAAAGCACACAAATGCAAAGTATATAATAGGTGCTCAATAAATGCAAGTTCTTTTCCCATTAAAATCTTCTATTATTTCTTTAATCATTCTATCATCCATGATACACAATTACTCATAGTTTCAAGCTGTTTCCAGAATCATGTAGACCCATATAGTTTACGCTTTCAAGCTATTTACTCTCTAAAAACACATGCACACCGGATGGCATTTGATAGTTTTATAAATATGTAGAATTTCATTAAACATCAAAGAGTGCTTGGTTAAAATTCTTAAGTAGCTATATCATAAATAGAAGTGTCACTGCATCATAAACAGGGAAAAACTATGGCCCTTAAGCTAATTCAAAAGTTGGCAATTTGCAATTTTCCAAGACTTTTTTCTACAAAACAGGAAGGCCGTGTTTTATATTTACTTTTAAGGTAGGCACATCGTCAGTGTCTGTCAAATTCTGGTATTTTAGACAGCACTAAGCTGCCAAGAGACTGCTGGTGGCACAGTGGTTAAAGCCATGAACTGCTAATCCAAAGATGGGTAGTTTGAAACCATGTGGGGCTCTATGGGAGAAGGGTGTGGCAGTCACTTCCTTTGAGGTTTAGAATCTTGGAAGTCCAACAGCCGTAGATTTTGCTTTGTGTAAGTTATGTCAAAACAGTTCAACTTGAGAATAGAGGTTCATTACCCACAGGGCAGGAAAGACTCATCAGGAAATTAATCTATTTGGGTCTATATTAAGACTCATTTCTTTCTCTAGGGGACTACCTGTAAATTAGGCTTGATCACCTCACTTACAGGCGGAATCTCTCTTCAATCCATAGTTTCTCCTTCTAGGCTATGTTTGTGTGTTATCTGTTCTTGGAATAAGTGTGTCTACTTGGGAAGATTTTTTTTAATGGAGATAATTTATAAAGATTGATAACTGTCAGAATTAAAAGTACTCTGGCCAATTTATTGCCACAAATTCATGAGTTTCTTAACACTTCCTTAATGCTGGCCACTTTAGTAATGTTTATTGCCATTCAGAAAGAGCAAGGCCATCCAGGATGTACTGCTGGGAGCAAACCTAATCTTGTTAAAAGCAACCTCTACTTCTTCCCACTTATACAGAGATAAATAATTAGAAAATTCTTATAAACAAGGTAAACATTTCTTAAGTGATTTAGAGTATTAAACATACATAAATATATGCATACATTTAGAAAACAAGTATTTATTAAGACCTATGTTCAAAACTCATAGCAAATAAATGTTGGTTGTCTTCAGTCATTTTAAGGTCCACAGGGGCAGATAAAAGGCAAAATTTCATAATAGGTATTTAAATACATGATATGTCACGGTACAGGTATAAATGAAATTTATAGCTTTCTCCTGAACAAAGAGAATCATCTAAGATGGTTGTTAAAGTAGAAACAGCTTCTAAGGTGGCAAAGCCCATTCTAACAAAAACTAGAAAATAATTGGCAGATGTAGTTGATACAAATCAATGAACATAAATGTTCACTGAATCAACCTTTGAAGGTATTCTAGTTGCTATTTATGACATCTTTATGTGTCTCCAAATCAATTCAGGAAAGCAATAAAATTGTTTTTTCCTTCTTACATAACAGTAGTTAGGTTATTCCAGGGACTTTTGGCACACTAGCCTGATATATTGCGGGGCAAGTTTAGAAAGACTATTCAAGTTTTAGGCCTTGAAGAAACTGTAATACAGATTATTGTTTTGATGCAAGTCAGTTTTAGGATGGTAAGATTCCCTAAGGACCTTGGTAATTCACTGGTAGACCTCTTACCTTCCTGGAAAGTACCTGGGGCTCAATTTCCAGCCAAAGCACTTTATGTGTAGCTACCACCCATATGTTTCTTGTATGTTTCTATGATGCTGAATAGGTTTCAAGCAGAGCTTTCAGACTAAGAAAGAACCGGCAGAAAGGCCCAGTGATCAGCTTCCCCAGATCAGCCAGTGAAAACCGTAGGAGGCACAACAGTCTGATCACAGCGATGGTGCCGGACCAGGAAGCATTTCCTTCCAATGTGCATGGGGGGCTGACTCGATGGCAGGCAACAACAACAAGACTGTCTAAAATTGACCAACTTGAAGCTGTGTCTTGAGCCAAACCTCTATTCCTCAATTTTGCAGCAATACTCCTGTCTTTGTCTGCATTAAAGAAGTATAGCAGTAGAGTACCCCTGCCCCAAGCAGCAATCTTATTGCATGCTCTTATTGTCCTCTCTAGAATTTCTTATTCTTTAAAGTAATTTTGGAGTTGTCATGGTGGTCGAGTACATTCCTGTAACTTAAATGACACTCATTCATCCTCAGATGATAGTCTGTGCTGAGAAAACAAAGCTCACTAGTTCATTTCTTTGAAATTCAGCTTTCCTATGAGAATTTCCCTTAAGCTATAGGTATTTCTGGTTTTACCAGCTTTCTTTTTAAAAACAAGTGTTATCATTTTGAGTCATTTGACATACTCCTAATCATAGACCAGTAATTCATTTCAAGTATTCAAAGTTGCTACTTATATTAAGCATTATCTTTATAAATTTTCATGAGGGTGGAAACTCTACAAATAATTTTCTAAATTTGAAGTTTTGAATATAAGGGTCTAGTGATCTGACTTATTCCATTGGTAAAAAATTTACAGAGGGTTCAAAAAAAATTCTCACTTTAACGCAACTAGGATCTAAGAAAAACTAAGAACTGAGAACGAAGAAAAACACTTCTGGTCTTTTGGGTTAAAAAGTAATGTTTCGGAAAAATTTGGAGGTTGTTAATAGTGATGATTGCACACGTGATCACCACAATTAAAGTCACTGAATTATACACATGAAGGTTGTTGAGAAGGCATATGTTATGCTACATGTATTTATCACAGTTTAAAAAACCAGTAAAAAAGAAAAAAAGATTTCTTGAACATATCAAACTTTCTCTTGAACCATTTGTTTCAAACAAAAGATGTTTATAGAGGAGATCATGGTTAGTACGGTAGACTCTGTCCATTTGAAACGGTCACACAGTACCTCTAAAGACACAGCAGAGTTTAACAAATGCATAATTGTCAAAATTCTTTTACAAGTAGGGAGTGAAATAATTTTCTGAATCAGCTTTTTTTTTTTTTTTTTTGATAATTGTGAGACTATTGTAAAAGAAGAAAAGCAGGCAACATGTGGTAACTTTAGTCAGCATTTCTGAACTGGAATGATAAACACCTCCGCCTGGCTCTGGCATTTATCAGGACTGAGATATTATTACCACATAGAGTCACAGCATGGGCGCTGTTATCATCGGGAAAAAGAGCCAGCTAATCTTAATGGTTTGTAAAGCTGTTACCTGCACTGGTCTGACATTTATCATGATCATTTTACCACATGGGTCCTACATAGCAAAGGTCTTTTATCTAGAAGGGACATCACTATGAATTATTATTTGCAGCTAGGTAGAAAATTGTATGTTGTAGATACCTTTTCTCATTATAAATCACATAGCCACATTTCACCATTTCCCACAGAAAGCTGCTGAGCCTAGGGGTTTTTTTTTTGTTTTTTTTTTTTTGCCACGGCTTGCTTTCCTCTCCTTCTCTCTTTCTCTTTTTAATAGTTTCTTGAAAATATTAGCCATTTTTTATTAACATTCTTAACATAATTTTTGAACAACCACGGGTACAGTAGGCATACATATAGACACATTCTCACTACAGTTAAGAAACTTCTCTGTGCAGACATTCTGTAGAGTGACTGCCCATTACATTGTAAAGTGAAGTTGATAAACCGTCTACTTTTTTTTTTTTTTTAATGCTTATTCTCACTTCTGTATAGGTGGTGAGACTTTTCACCGTTCTTGACCTTGTCAGTAGAATGTCTGCTGGTAGATTGGACAAAACTTCTCAGGCTTGATTTGAAATACTCGAAACACTTGTGACATATGCCATTGTGACATTTCTTAGCTTAGAAATGTGTTCTCATGAACAGTGAACCATAGTTTTTGTTGATGTTGTATTGTCTCTAGTCTACCTCCCAGATTGTTATAGTAGGTTACAATGGAGTAGAAGCTTCGTCCAAACAGTCGGTTTGAAAAAGATGCTTAGGCTCTAACACAAACAATGTTCTAAATGACATAGTAATACAGAGCACGGAAGAAATAAGAACATTAAAAGGTGTGAAGTTTTAGAATCACGGAGTCAAGTCAGCAAGGTGCAATACATTAATTTGACAATAGAAAATTACAACGAGTAGTCCAAGTTGTTTACCATGGGGGAGAAATGAACAAATCCTGTCTTAAAAAGACTGAGACAACTAATCTTCCAAAAGAGATATTTATATATTTTCTCTTTCTCAAGTGTTCCATTAGGAATAAACAAACCAGAAATTCTGCAGTTTTATAATGAAGAGGGAGGAGAATTCTTTGCCATTTTTGCATTTAGGAAGAAATGTGCAAGAAAGATGCGACAATTTAAGCAAATCAAGATTGTTTCAAATGGATCACAAACGGGACTTGGTGCGGTATTTTATACTAGTGTGCGAAGCAAACAGTAAATTTGAAAGGAGCATTTTCTCAATGGTCTAGTTGTGATGTGTTTTCCCATTTCTTTGTGTGTTTAAAAGAGGTTTGGATATGGTGTTTAATATTGCTTCAACTCTCTTGCAAATGAATTCTGGAAAAACGTTCGCACATGAAGGAAAGCTGGTGTGCTGTAATGCTGACAGCAGCTGGGGGAATGTGAATGAAGAAACCGGCACCTCCGGTCTGCACTTACAAAATACAAACACCTATCACTCCATTAAGACGAGGACGACAACAACACTATCATTGTGAGCCTTTATGGGCATCAACAGCAAACCACACTCCCTCTGAAGAAGCCCAATATTTTTCTCAAATAACTCCATTTCTCCACGAGAAGAAAACAAAAACAAAACACACAAAAAAACCTTTAACTTGACCCAGTATTTTGCGGTGATGTGCATTAGTTTGCCTACCTTGTTCCATAATAATTGTGTATTATTACACATTTCCTCCAAAGGAAAGAGCATCTGTCATGGAGACTTGTGAGACATGTTTACATAAATTTGGGGGTTGTAGAGGGTAGGTCATTTTACTGTTCAAAAGGAGTTAGTTAAATACAACTTGATTTGGTTATCTAAAATTACATTGTAAAAAGGTGACCTAATATTTCAACACATTGCCTTGCCGAATTAATGAGAGGCTGCATTGCTTTAAAGCATGCAAACAAAAACATCGATTTATTCTTTATTTCAGAAGTATTCTTTTGTTCTATTTTAACATCACAGTGACATTATTGCCCTGCCCCCCCCCAATACTGTAACCTGGGAGCATTTACTATAATTAGTAAGGGCCTTTGCAGCGTGGGTTTTTCTCTTTTTCTGGGGAACGGGGTGAATTGCTCAGTGCTAATGAAAGTCGGAGACTGGCAGCGGTGGCTGGAGCCAGGCACAGTTCGGGCAGACGCTTTAAGCTTCCCACTGCGATGCCGTGCAAGCTTCCCTGCTGTTATGTTTACCGTAGTTTTAATGTCTGTGAAAAAATTCCTGATGCAACCGAATTGTGTTATGCCCTCTTGTTTATCTAACCTCCCCTCCTTGCCCCACAACTTAGCAGATTCCTGTTACCCCTACCCATGGCAGAAAGCTCCTCCTCAACTTCTTAACCAGCATACCATTCACATATATGCCTTGCTGAGAGCTCAGCTGCCTTGCAGGCTTGTCTGCAAGGGCTCACATGTGGCCAGCCTATCCAGAAGTTTCAGGGAGGAATACCCTCACACCTTGTTCTACTTATGTCCTCGAACACCGGATATCCTCCTGGCCACTGCATTTTAATTTCGTTGGAGATAACATGAAAACACCAAATTTAATCATTCAGTATTGACAATGCTAGCTTAAAATGCACATGCATTTGGAGAAATATGCTGTATCTTTAAAGAAATCCACGGGAGACCTCAAACTATCACTGCAAATGAAATAAATGTGCTCTAAGATGCAAACAACCAGTTTACGATCTGAGTTGATTTACTCTTTGTCCTTTTTTAAAAAATAGTTATCTTCAAGAAAATGACCATTCCATTATAGTGCAAACTGATGAATTCACCAAGTGTGATGTGCACTAAAGTTTTTAATGAATATTCATACAACTTGTTCAATCCATTAACAAGACTTGAGACAATGACCATGCAACTCACTGCCATTTAGATCGTGGAGTGGAGGGGCGTGGAGTGGGAGGGGGGTGGAATTAGCAGCTCAAGCAGCTCTCAGAAAAGTTCAACTTTAATGTATCAAACTCCAGGTGCCAGACTTTGAAGAAAATAACCAATAATAGCCATTTTTTACATATTTGATGGGGCTGATTATGCAATGTGCAACTCTAAATGGCTTATAGCACATTGTAGCATGGTTCCATCCCATTGGCTACAGTAGGGTGCAGGCAGATGGATGACAGTGACAGGGAGAGAAGTGCTTTTGCTTAGCCGTGCGTTAAGATGCCATCCAGAAGCTCTGTGCACTGCAGACACTTCATTAGGATGCCAGGATAATGGTAAACTACCACTCAGAGTGACACCCCATTTCCTGCTTACTGAGCGCTCCAACCTCGGCAGATGTCAACAATCTCACAGTGCTACAGAGCAGACCTAACTTTCCAGCCACTTTGACTCCAATTTTTTCCTCTTAACAGCGCCATACATTATGTGCAATATGTAACAGCAAACACCTCACCAAAAACAAAATCTGCCCAGTTGATTATGACCGCGGTGCTTAATTTTTTTTTTTTTTTCCTTTTAAAAGGTGAAGGACAGATAGCTGGGTTACAGAACATAGTCATTCACGAACATGACCTCAAAATTTCCTGCTATAATTTCCACCTGCTAATCAGTTCAAAGTGTTAATTGTGTGGTGAACTCTGATTATGAGTAGTTGAACTCTGATCACAGGGGATATGACAGCTTCTTTTAATTAATGTCCCTTCCAAAGGTAAGAGCTTGTGGAATTCTTTTGTTAAAGATTTTAGACTCAGTTTTGGTATGGTTCTTACTTGTCTGCCAAGAAAAGGCTGACTTGAGCATCTGGATGATATTTCCTCTGCAAATGTATAACTCGAGGCCATTTGCACACCTCCTTACCAGCAATTCAAGCCAATAGAAAGTTTTTTCAGCACTGTAAAGTCCAAAATTCTTTTTATAAAGAACCAAGGTGTGGTTTAGATAATGAAAAAAAAAATCCCTGAAATGGAAAAGAATACTTCGAAATCTATAATTATGACAAAATAATTGATTTACACTTTTTGATTTTAAGTATCTTCATAGAAGCTCACAGAACCTTGCAAATGACAGGTCTAAGAATAAATATTTTCCTCTCAGGCAGTACCATTTCCAGGTAAAGATACATATGTAAACAAGTCTGTAGGCAGAGGTCACACCTCAAGAGAGAATTTGAATGTACATTTTCAGTGTGATGCCCTCTGAAAAAATAACTGATGCAAATCTTGACATTTGGTTTAAAATAGCATGTGGCTGACAACACTAAATACCTTAGAAGACAAAGAAAATAGATTAGAATTCTTAAAATAAGCTTGTACAGGTACCAACCCCAAACAGCAACTAAAGACAGTGCTGTCGAGTTGATTCTGACTCACAGTGACCCAACAGGGCAAGAAAAACTGCCCCATAGGGTTTCTAAGGAGTAGCTGGTGGATTCAAACAGCCAACCTTTCGGTTAGCAGCTCAGGTCTTAACAACTGCACCACCAGGGCCCCCAACCTAAAATTAAAAATTTCAGAGTCAATTTCCTCCAAGGCACACTGAATTGAATTGGAAAATGCCAGCACACCTGTTTTCAGAAAGTAGGCAGAAACATACTTAGCTTTTTTGAACTGTTTGATTTCAGAATCAAAAGATTCAGGCCTATACCTGTCAGAAAACTGGATGGCACTCACTCTCTTTCCTACAAGCCTGTCTGGGGTACTGTGACTCCTTTCCTTCTCTCTCTTCTCACCAGTCTCCTCCTCTTACAACAACAGGTGGGACTTCTTTCCCTGAAATAATTGAGAGAGAGCTATTTCCTTACAATAACTGACAAGAATGAGCGTAGAAGGCAAAAAAGGAGATCTGATGAAGGCACCTATTATCTTAGGATCTGTAACTTCATCATACGTGAAGCACAGTGGGAGGGAGTGGAGACTGGAAAAGTCTTGTTAGGAGTACATTCTTGGCGTTCTAATGCTTTAATGGTCCATGTACTTTTATCTTTCTAGAGCACCCAGAGACTCAAGAATTAGAATTCCAGGAAATTCTATGCCAGGACCTAGAATGAGGCATAGGAGAGGGAAAAAAGTGCTAAGTAAGTATCCAGAAACCCTGGTGGCATAGTGGTAAAGAGCTATAGCTGCTAAACAAGACGTTGGCAGTGGAAACTCTATGAGGGCAGTTCTCCTCTGTCCTGTAGGGTTTCTCTAAGTTGGAATAAACTTGCTGGCCATGGGTTTGCTTTTTTTGAGCTAAGAATTCATTTAAGAGCTGCGCGTGTCAATTTGTCACCTGGGTAGAGCTCTGGGAGGAAGATTATACTGGTGCTGAAGCACCAGGTAAAAGGCAGTATGCCCAGGATGTTGGCTACTTCTTTTTTCTGAGATAAGTACAATGTAGCAACATTCCCAGCAACAACATGAAAAAACGCACTTCAGAGAAAACAGGCAGAAGAAATGTGGTATTCTCACAATGATTATGAGGCCATTTGGAAACTATGAAGTATCTTCAGTAGAACTCAAGACATTCAACTGTTTCACCCAGGATCAGCAAAGCCACACAGCGAGTGTAAGGTAAGATGAAAACATACTGGGGTGAGAGGAAGGAAAACAGAAGACTGAGGAAAGGCAGTGTGAAAAGTGAAAATACAAAGCAAAACTAAATTTTACATTAAGTTCTAAACTGACACTGCAGAAAAATCAGTGACGTATATATGACAAACTAGAGAACACTTTCAGAAAGCGGACTAGAAGGGAAAACACATAAAAAATGAGATGGAAGAAGACACACCAGAAGTCAGAGAATTGACAGATTGTCTAAGATTTATAAGCATGCCTGAGGAAAACCTAGAACATTTGAAAAATATGCAATATTTGAGCCCCAAATTAAAGAAAACTTTAATGAATTAAAAAAGAAAAATCTCAGTATTGAAAATGGCAGCTTAGTTCTAAGAAAATATCCCTGAACAAAAGTAATTATCTTGATATATTCTGGAGAAAATGTATGACAGAGATAAAGCATTTTCCTACAAATAGACAAAAACAAGACTAAATAAACAAATATTCAGCCATTACTAAGAGTTTTCACACTAAATTCTAAAAGAAAACAAAGCATCATCAACTAAGTTTATAAGGGAAAAAATTTTGACCCCCCCAAATTGTCTGCAAAGTCAGATTATTTTCTTCTGCAGGTTCAAGGCAACCGAAAGGTATTCTCATCCATGCAAAGATCTATAACAGTATAGCTTTCTTGAAAAGTCTACTTGAAGGCTGATACAAGTGATGCATCAAATTTTGTAACTCAGGAATAAAGCCACTACAAACAAACCTAAAGCATTTTTCTTAGATTGATTCTAAAGTCCAGCAAGATCTCGCTGGATTATTTCTGTTTCACTACCATTTCCTTCTTGACACCAGGCAAGGTCTTCCTGGTGGTCTACTTTCACTTGATAGATCAGGTGAAATTTCTGGGATTGTGTAGCGACTCTGGAGCTCAACTCTGTTGTTTGATAGCAAACAACATTTGTTTGTACACTGTGCTCCAGAGTTACTCAACATGTTTTCTGTTCCTCTCTTAAAAATCAGAGCTGCAGAGAGCAGCAGAATGTTTATAAGCCTCTTTTGTACAAATGCTTTGTAGCTAAAATAATTGTATTGAAAAAAGTAGGTTGGGGGAGGGAGGAGTTAAAGCAATAAAGACTGAAACTCAAGTAAAGGTAGCTGTCTATGATTTTCCTAGGTTAATTATGTTTTCCTGGGTGGTGCAAAAGGTTAAATGTGCTCGGAAACTTGGAGGTTCAAGTCCTCCTATGGGTGCCTTAGAAGGAAGGCCTGTAAATCTGTTTCTGAAACATCAGCTACTGAAAACTCTAAGGAGGAAAATTCTGCTCTGATACAGATGCCTCCCTAAGTTGGAAGGTTCTTAAAGGCGAAATATTTTTTGCCCCCAAGGCTAGGAAAAAACAAATGCAGAGGAAACAAGTCAAAAGGATATGTCCCCAAAGCCCACCGATAAGATTCAGAAGTTTTATTTTTTGCTTTTCTATACATTTCAGGAAACCAAAAGGTCAGCATTTCAAGTCCACAAGCCACTATGTGGATATCGTATGGGGCAGTTCTACTCTGTCCTATAGGGTCACTGTGAGTTGGAACCCACTCAGTGGCACCTAACAACAACAACATGGTGTTTTCAGAGTCCTGAAAACACAGTGGTGAAAAACTCAAAGCTGTTAACCAAAAGGTTGCCAGTTCACATCCATGAGGCACTACCTGGAAACTCCGTGGGGCAGTTCTACTCTGTCCCACGGGGTTGCTAGGAGTCAGAATTGACTCAAAGGCAGTGAGTTTGGTTTTCTGTTTTTTATAAGTTTCCAATTAACTTCAATAAATATTTACAATATTTGTAATCTGTGAAAAAGAGAAAAATTAAATTTGTACAATTGCTCATGTGCCATATAATTATAGTTTGGCTAAGCAGTTATTTCCAAAGACTAGAGGGTAACACACCAAAATATTAACTGTGATGTTATCTTTCTGAGGCAGGACTATGGATGATTTTCTTCCATTTAAAAATTTGTTTCCCCAAATTCCTGGAATGAGTAGGTGTTATTTTGATAACAAAAATATTTAAAGTTGTGTGTGGTAAAGATGATAACCTTTAGCTTGGTCAAGAAATTATTTTCACAGATAATACCATTTCCAGGGAAACCATGTACAATTAGATATTACTATTGAGGTTAACTTTTTATTTAGTGAATATATGCCAGGCTCCAGAAAGCAGAATTGGCCACTTTGTTCTCATGGGAATAGACCGGATGAAAATATTAAGTGTAAAGGGCACTTACAGAGAGAGTAGGGAATACACAAAATGACATACCCCAAACCAAACTCATTACCATTGAGTTGATTCTGATTCACAGCAACTCTGTAGGACAGAGTAGAACTGTCCCAAGGAACACTTGGTACGTTAGAACTGCCAACCTCTTGGTTAGCAGCCTGAGTTCTTAACAACTGTGTCATAGTGCTCTGAAAGTGCCATGTTATTGTTGCTAGGTGCTGCTGAGAAGGTGCCAACTTAGAGTGACACTATAGGACAGGTTAAAACTGCTCCATAGCATTTCTACATAGAGCCTGGTAGATTGGAACTGCAGGCCTTTTGGTTAGTAGCTGAGATCTTTACCACTACCAGGACTCCAGAGGGCCACAGGAACTGTGTATTTGCAGCTTGAAGAAGGATCTAGCATCTTGCATGTTGCAATAGTGTGCATGGAAATAGATTCTAGTTCCATATTCTAATTTCTGGCTCTTCCTCAATCAAATGACTTCTTACGGCAATTATCCCCTATTGGGCTGAGCCTTTGAACACTAGAAAATAAAGCCTATAAATATAACACTAGTTTATGGACGAGACTTGCAGTAATATTCTTGAGTCCCAAACAGGCTGCCATTCACCTTATATTTGAGCCCAGATTTTCTTCCCGTAACTGTGCCTTTAATTCATGTCAATTTCTCTTCTCTTTTGGAAACAAAAACTTTCTCTTCTTGAAAAGTAGCGAAAATGAGATAGTTATCTAGCTAACCTATATCCCCAAACTTAAATTTTGTCTCAATTATTCTATACATCATTGTATGCTCAATTAATATTTGTTAATTAAATTACCCAGAAAATTGACTCAGTTCTTAGCCATACCTCTGCAAAGGTGAGCTGAGAAATTTAGACATAATATTAGTAGTTTTCAGCCCCCTTAAGCAGGAACACAAGGAAACACAAATTTAAATCTTCTGAATGTTGACGTTGTCGGACATGTAAGAATTAACTTCTCTGGTTTAATTTTTCCCCAAATTGGTGTTAGATTTGTATGGACCATTGATTTGGAAGCTGGTGTGTCAGGGACATTTAACAGAGCCCCCTTTTGGTTAAGATTAGAAATGGTATCTGATTTCTTCCCTCCAGACTACCAGGTGTATCTAAGCATATGTGACTGGCACCATGTGATTAAAAGAGGTTTGGGATAGGGCAAAGTTGGTCCCCAAGTCTGAATATTATTATTTTCAAAGTAAGGTATTTTCAAGAGCAGTCATTGAAATTTCTGCTTTAGGGGATATGAAAAAGCAATAATCTCTTCCAACAAGAAGTTAGAATTATAAGCAATATGGAGAACATTTTAAAGAGAATTAGATCAAAAAAGTAAATCTGCACTTATTACAATAGGATTCCTTAAATCAGTTAGAAGTGATTGTTTTATTAAGGGACTGATGCTTTGCAAGGGCTCTCCTGTTCTCTTTAAAACCAATTTCTGGCTGAATTTAAAAGAATAAAGTTCTTTTCTCTTACGACCAAGCAATGGCCCCTTTCACTGGTAGACATATAATATTAAAGGATGCAAATGTTATTCTTTTTCAGCTAACATAATTTTTTTTTTTCAAAAGTAAACAACAGCTCCTCAAGGGAGATTTCAATTTGAAGACTGTTTATTGTATCATTTGAATAGGACTAGACCTGGCCTTTTGACTTTGAACCACTACCAAATTTCAGGCTGTGAGGAAATTGTTCTACATTTCCTGACAAATTGAGTTAAGCAGACATTAAGTGGGCTTTAAGAAAACAAATGGCCATCTTTATCACAGGTGGACACTGATGGCTTAATGGGGCCTGGGCTGATTGTATCACTTCTAATGGCTTGACGGGAAGCATTAGGGTTTTTGCATAAAGAACTGGCATTGCGAACCCTGCTAACACAGACCTGTCAAGCGCTCTGTATCCCTTTGTGCACGGAAGCAGATGTTTGTATGTATACTATGAACTGGCATTAGAGCAAGCGACAGATGCCTGTATGAATGCCAGGTTTGTGAATTTTTACAGCAGGAGCATGTTCTGAGGAAGTGCAGCCCTGCCCTCTATCATAGGTAATTCCCAGTGGAACTTGCTAAATCTCAGCTATGTTTTCATTATTTGGCTTTCCTAGCAACTGGATGAATGTGGCTATCCTGAAAATGCAAGATGAGAGCTCTACCGAGTTCTCACAGATTTGCAAATAGCTCGGCTCTGTTTTGGACTGTGCTTTTGCA